>JAHZMV010005370.1:0-14086 GCA_027743765.1 Coecobrya sp. COE2 | reverse complement strand
TATTTTTAATTTTGACCACATGACCATTAAAAACCACATCCAAGGGTGTCAAGTGCCCCCATTTTTGACCGGTCAAAATCACTTTTGACCAGACCACTATTCTGACCACTACCATGCCTGGCTAGCAACAAAAGTGTTTCCGTTTTGCCAGAATTCTAGACTAATCTATACGCCAGGCATTTACATTCTAATGGACGTAATAATGTTTCAATAGAATCGGCAGGATTTGGGACACTAAGTTTTTCTCTCGACCTAGAGAATCGAGGTTCGCCGTTGATCTTTAAACGAATAAATTATATGCATCAATCAGAGATACCGAAATGGCAATCGAGAATAAGAACAGGATACCCTCGTTTCGAAAGCGACGAGCAACCACCCCACGAAAATGTCAAGCTAACTGGCAATGTGGTGATAATATTCCGTATACTTATATTCGTGTGAATTACGGCTACAGTATATTTAGTAGTTGAAGATAAGAAAGTGCTTCTCCATATTATTTTGTTGTTGGTTAAATATGTGTTTGACATGGCGAAAAGTTTGATAGAATCAATGCGACGTTTATTGCTGTTCATGAAATTCAGAACGACTAAATGGGGAATTCGTAAAAAAACTGAATCCAAGAAGCAAACCAAAAACCTACTTTCAAAACTAGCTTAGAGTAGCCATTTTTACCATAACCATGGTAGAAATTGGTTTGCACGTAGCATGACGGCTGAGATCGTGAGTGTGAGACAAATACGTACGTTTCAGACAAATGTTTTAAACTAGCACGAGATGCAGTTCGTAAATCGCAGTTTTTCAAGATGTATAGGATTTTAATGAGGATGCATAACTTGAATATCCTTGAATATCCATTGAAATAAATACGGGTTGATTAATTTCAAAATTTATCAATCGGGAAATATTCAGCCAAAAATTAAATATTTGGTGTAGTTAGTTAGCTAATTCAATTCGTTGGTTTCATGCTAACTATTTGTCATGCAACAAATTTTTCAGCTCAAACACGTTTTAAGATTAGTATGTATTCATCTAACAATAACGAAATTATACTTGGTAATCTAGCAAGAGAAATTCAGTTGATTTAGTAGTTTCAATCAAAAGTAAACCGATATTTTTATTAAGATTTTCATTTTAAGTTCTATGGAAATACATGGTAAAAATTTATTTATTTATAAACTAGTTCAAGATAATAAATGAGGGCATATAAAAATATCATTGAACAATAAATATTAGCATACATACAACAGCTATTGTTGTCTCAAGAATGCCTAATGTCAATATCTTTGTAGCCACAAAATATTTTTCATGTAAGTCATTACTAATTATTTACTATAATGTAAATGATTTTATATATCATCGAGCATAAGGTTTAGGTAAGTTGAATGAATTATTTATTTGCAGATTTTTATCATCCTTTTCATTCATGAGACGAGTAGTTGCATGACAAAACAAGTTCATATGCATACTCAGGTATACGTTAAACGAAATGCTGGAGTGGTGCCCAGGGTAAAATATGCATTACAAATTAATGTGTAAAGTTCTTAAGTTTTCTACTATGTACTTGAAAGTTTTCTTATAAATAACCAAAACTAAACTAAATATAACTAAAATCATATCTCACTCGTTACAGCTTATCTAATGATTTAGAATATTACATGTAACAGTAAGTCTATAAGGTTATACAAATGAGAAAATGTATGTAATGTAAGAACTGTACTGCTAGTTCAATTTAAATATATATTCAAACATTAATAAAATGTCGTGGCATGCCGAGTTTCAAGCACACCTTTTTATCAAGCCACAATTTTCCTATTAAATCCCATCATCTCTCTGCGGCCCATCCAAGCGTAATGCAAGTACATACATAGTTCCACTTCCCTATCCAGAAAGTCCTTCAAATTAAATTACGTACATTCTTTATACAATTTTTCATTACACATTTTACTAAACAAAAAATTATTACTTCAAAGCGCATGGAACAGTGGCTTTTCCCGAAAAAAGATAAAACGAGTGATTCGTGTTAAAGCTGGTAGAGTTTTATATGTGTTAATTCGATTTAATTGTCTTTTTGAGCGAGACATCTTTCCCGAAAAAAAATTAATGCGTGGATCAACTTAAAATGATCAATAAATTTATGTAGCGCAGTACTAAAATTTAAATATAGTGAGAGTCTTTGAAATATTGTAAGTTCAGTTTAATCAACTAACAAAAATGTTAACTTTATCAACTCAGCCCATTTTGAAGTACAGTCACGTTACAGTGAGGTTTGAATTAGTCTTGAATTTTTTACATACTTGCCACCTAACTTTAATTGCAACTGAATAGAGTACCAAGATTGCCTCACAAGTGGCAAGCACGCGTACAGCTAGAATCCTCCCTAAGTCTGGCACAAAGGATGAAGCTAACCATTTTACTTGTACTGAATATTTTAAAAGCATTTTTTTTGAAAGCCGACCCTGATAGGTATAAAAACCTTGTATCAAACCAAAACAAAAATGTTTACAGAATCTTTTTTAAACTTCATTATTTTTCAATTCTCCATTTTAATTCAGTTGTCAAAATGCAGTCCTATTTTACCCCAGGAAAGCTTTCGTTTTCCACTACACACATTACAGAATATATTTTCCAGTTCCAGTGGTACCTACTGTACCTTACATGTTTCAACTGAAACTACTTTACCAAATCTTTTACTTAAATCTTTTTATCTCGAAAATCTTTACAAACTTGCGACAAAATATCCAAGTGTTTTCACTACACTCCCCTTCTCTGTAGATATTGGAAATGGTTCATTATTCCCTAAAATATTCGAACCAATTAAGTTTCACTCCGGTTCCATGACTCTTATTTCAATACGAGAAAAAGTATATCAGTTCTTAACGAACGAGTATAATGTAGATAATTATCAGTCAATCCGAACAAAGTTTCAAGGCGTGACCTCTCTCATTTTTCACAATAATTGGATGAAGGTTACAAATCAGGCGAATAACAACTTTATACGATGGTTTGGATGCAATCTTTTTATTTCAATTATTGAGACAAAACGTGATTTCAACAAGGAAATGCAATATTTCACTGAGATACCAAATCTCGTCGTAAAATCAAACTTGATTGTCGTGTTAATAAATACGAAAAACAGCCAGGATATTCATGCTGATTGGCATATAGGTTGCTTTACTTGTGGAAAGGATAAGGTGGTGAAATCACCTGTGTCAAAGATTGGCAGACTTCCAGATTACAATTTGTATCTGGTTGCATCTAGGACAGTGATTCTTCTTCCTTTCAGAAAAAACGTGGGTCTCTCAAAACATTACGAATCCGAAAACTGGAAACTTAACAATCTTGGGCTACAAATTGAAGATTCCAGACGGAGCACTGAAGAATGTGGTAATATGAGACAAATGATAGATAATTCCAAAAAGAGCAGCAGCAAGTCCACTACCCTTACTCTGTTTGACTGCGTAAAGAATATGTTTCGAAAATTTCACATCATTTGTTACATGGCGTAACGCCGTGACATGTTATCATTTATCTGTTTACTCATGTACCCTATTAATAGCAATGATGTAATCCTTATTTAACCCAGATTACGGTCAATGTACGAGAAACCGGTCATGTACCTCAGAAATCTATACTGACCAACTCGCCTACTTAAGTTATAATTAGGTTAACTCACTTCCGGTACCGGGCACTGACCCTGAAACCGGTAGATAGGTTAAAATAGCAATAACCTTAATCTAGATCAAATGTACACTATTTAAGGCACAGGTACGAATAAATAAACAATTCATTCCTATTCCGAATTTAAGCGAGTTAACGCCAATTCATTTCCTGAGCTACGCTCACCAATACATGCAGTAACTTGCACGTAACATGGTGGAAGTCGCCTTTGAAAATCCATCAAAAACCTCTTGCAGAGAAAATTTCTGTGGCTCATTGAAAACTTCCACAGATGAATTCCCCAGAAAATCAGAGTATTAGAAAAATTCTGTTAGCTCGTGGACCTGAGAGTAGAAGACTTCGCAGATTACCCCCTGAAAATTCAGGCATCCAAGATCCACCTCGACGAGAGAAACGAAGACACGAATCCTCACCAGTAATCCAAGCAAAACATAAGAAAGTTAAATCAGTGGCACCGAGTGTTAATAATAGTGAAAGTGCTAACAAATTAATCATACCACTTGCCGCAGCAGCACAACCTCCAGAACAGGACAGCAGACAGGTGGCGTACAAGGACCCCGTCCACATTTCCGGCCAACAACCAGGTACGTCCAGAGCAGTTCAAGCTCAAGTTAATTTAATAGGGGACCCTCAGGGGTTAGATTTGGAAGCATTATTTGCATCTTCGGATTCTGATTCCGAAGGATCTGATAACGTATTTGAAAACGCAGCATCTGCATCCTTTCATGAACACTACTCAGTACTTTTCCCCCAGCGCAACCCAGAGTTGGATAGAAGGCAAAGTTTCCCATTCCAAACAAAATCATTGAGGAGAGAAGTTTTAAATAAATCTGTTAACTTTGATGCTGATCTCTCAGAACTAAACGTCAGCAGAGAAAGTGTCGAAAGAATACACAAACTACTGGAAAATATCACACTTGACTCAGATTCCGACGATAGCGATAACCCCACGAACAATATTTCAATTGTACAACCAAATAATCCGAATATCTTTGGCGAACAAAACGGAGAAGACAGTCTCCAGCACTTATTCAATCCCATAGTAATACCTGCAGAGAAAGGCAACAAAATTGCTCCCACAAGGAATCAACAACGGGAGAGGATCGCCCAGTTTTTACAGGCTAACCGAATAAAAGCTAAATATAGACTTCAAGCGGCAGCAAGACTTGCAGCTCAAGGAAGAGGGAGACGGGAATCGGAGCAAGAAGAACACAGACAACAGAGAGAGAATATACAACGAGAAGAGAATATACAGCAAAACGCTAACATACAACAGCAAGAGCAAAGACAAGAACATTTTGGTGGACAGGGAGGTTATAGGCGATACGCAGGCTACTTTCAACGAAGACCTAGGGCACTTGCGCCCAAATATCATTTTCCAATGGCGTCTCCAGTGGCGGAACCGATGCCTAAATTCACACAGAATCTTACCAAGACAAAATTGAGAAATTTTTTGAAAACATATCAATTATGGGGCACAAGCAAAGGAGTTCCCGATCATAAACTTAAACAGTTATTGCCATTAGCCATTACAAACGAGAAAGCAAGAGAATTTTTTGCAATTAATTCCCCCGATCTCGATGATGATACAATAGGCTTGAATGCATTTATGCAACGGTTCTTTACCGAGTGCCCGTTTGACGTTGACGATGAGTTTGAAAACGTATATGAAATATTAGCGCAGGATCAACCAGCGCATGAAAAATCAAGCACTTTTATCCAGCATATCCGATTTTTAATTGGGGATGAGTGGAAGAATCATACGGAACGCGACCTAGTCAAGTTATTAGTACGACGACTTGATAATGGCATACGTAGGTATATTGAATGCAGAGGCATTCCTACCAGATACAGAGAGTTGATGAAATTAGCAAAAGATTATGAGTCAAAAGGTGGAGCATTTTATAACGATGCCATCGTGAAAAAAGAGAATGTAGGAATTAATGTGGCTAGACTAAATAAAATCTTGGAAGATGAAACAAATCCAGACAAGTTGCTTCCAAAGAAAATGGACGAGCTTATAACAGCAATTAGAACAATGCATGTCGACTTGAAAGAAGAAAGACAACCTAAGCGTGACGTCAGGAATATTTCAAGTCAACAACCTAACCCAAGGAGACAAGTTACGTTCAGAAGCAACCGTACATTTAATAACGTACCAATTTGTCATAGATGCAATAGGCGAGGACATATTGCCATAAACTGCTTTGCGAATACAGACCCAAGAAGAAGAAATTTCAACAACAGACAACGCTACTTAAATCATGGGAACGTCAACAGCAGGCGAGCACACTTTCCGGACCCTCGAGCCAACGAATTTCATCCCAGACAATTTCATTTACCGATGCACCAGGGAAACTGAGGAAAGCGGTCCATGAACAGCGGACCGCAAAAACCAATGAGAAAACCATCGCAACGATAAATTTGGAAACGGATGGCCCCTTAACGATAGATGTATTTATTAATAAGCAGAAATATTCAGCGACGATTGACAGCGGCGCAATGGCCAGTGTTGTTTCGAGGTCACTAGCCAGCACATTCCAAAAGCTACCTAATGATAAAGTTAGATTAACAAATATTAGTGGGGATCATATCAAGGATGATGGCTACGCAGTAGCAGAATTTAGCATTGGAAAATCAGACCTCAAATATCCATGCATAATTGCCAGCGATATACCATGTACATTATTATTAGGAGCAGATTTTCTTTGTAAATATAAATGCATAATTAATTTGGAGACGAATATTTTGTCTTCGGTTGTGTTTGGCAAACGTAAAATAATAGAGCACAAAGTGAGGGAAGTAGCCCCACAACCTGTATATACACTAGCGAACACAAAAAATGCAACGCAACTAGATTATGCACAGCACAGAAGCATTGCCTACGTTTCAGCGCTACCGAAGGTTAATAGGTACCTACGTACGTCAAACGATTTCACCATTCCACCAAGATCACATTCTAGAATACCTATAGAGAGAGTTGATTTGCCTGAACATACAGAAGCAGTAGTGGAAAGGAATGAGAAGTTATTAAATACTATGAGCATATTGGTACCTAACATGCTTATTGATAAAGACAGCACACATGTCTACATCAGCAACCCAACATGTAGGCATATACGCATTCCTGCCAACACTCGCTTAGGCACAATAACTCCACATTTTTGTAGCATAAAACAAATTACAACAAAAGAGAAAGAGGAACAAAGTGCATTCCCTAATTACGAAGAAGACGCTGATATATCACAAATAGATGTAAATAAAAATTTGCCAGACAATGTAAAAGCTGAAGTCAATAATATTCTTACAGAATATGCAGATATATTTTCTTGGAGCGGAAAAATTGGAAAAATGAATGCTGTATACGATATTGAAGCGGAAGGATACCCATTTAAACTACGACCATTTCCATGCTCTGGGAAAGAAAACGATGAGATAAATGCCCATGTAGATAAACTTTTGAAGCTAGGAGTTATCGAGCATGGAGAAAGTGAATGGGCAAGCCCCTGCTTCACCGTACCGAAACGAGACCCGAAGACAGGACTGAAGACGCTAAGGAGATTTGTTATAGATTACAGAGGCGTCAACCTCATTACCAAAAAAGATTCATACCCAATGCCTCTCATTGACGATGTGTTGGAACAACTGAAGGGATCCACTCACTATTCCATCGTGGACTTAAATAGCGGATACTATCAAATCAATATGACTCCCAGAGCACAAGAAATCGCATCATTCGTAACCAAGAAAGGATGTTTTAAACCTAAAGTTTTGCCATTTGGTTTGACAAATGCTCCACAGGTTTTCAGCAGAGTGATGGCAGGAATCATGGCAAACATTCCGCCAGCCGTAGCCTTAAATTATATGGATGACGTCATTATCCATGGAAGCACCACCAAGATTCACTTGGAGAATTTACGAAGAGTTTTTCAACGTTTCCGCGAAGAGAATGTCACACTTTCTCCACAGAAAAGTCATATTATGATGGAAGAAATAAAAATCCTTGGATTTCTTGTTTCTAAAGACGGATACACACCGGATCCAGCCGACGTAGCAGCAGTGAGAGATCTACCACCTCCAACAACAAGGAAAATGCTTCAGAAGAAATTAGGATTTCTATCATGGTTCCGCCGTTTCATAAGAAATTTTGCGGCTATTGCATCACCTCTTACAAAATTACTTTGCAAGGACACCAAGCTTGTATGGGGAGAAGAACAGCAAAAAGCATACGACATCCTAAAGGAAAAATTGACAACACCTCCCGTCTTGGCATATTTTAACCCCTCCAAACCCGTTATTTTACGTACTGATGGGAGTACTTGTGGGACTGGTGCAGCGATTTTACAAGCAGATGACGAAGGAAAAGAAAGACCCGTAGTTTTTATAAGCAGAGCCCTGAACAAACACGAAGCTAAATATACAATTTCAGAAATAGAAGCATTGGCTGTTGCATTCGCATTTAAACGCCTTCGTCCATTTTTATACGGCAGTAAAATCACAATAGAAGTTGATCATTGCGGCTTGTGCTACCTACTTAAAGCAAAGAAGAATAACCTAACACCAAGGTTGAATCGTATGGCCATTCTCATCAGCGAATTTGACATTGAAAAAATTATACATAAACCAGGATCAACTCACATAGTAGCAGACATGCTAAGCCGAGACCCCATTGGCAAAGCTACTGTGGATGAAGAAGACGAAGATATTACATTTCTACCTGTAATGAGTATTGGTATTAATGGCATATCCAAAATGCAAGAAGATGATCCAGAGATAAAGCATATTATCACAGAAATGGAAAAGGACCCAAATGGCTACTATGCAAAGAAATGCAAACTAGAAAACGGAACACTTTGCGCCATGAATCAAAAAACTCGCAAAACTATGCCCTTTATACCAAAAACTCTAAGGAACGAAATACTCGAAGCTTATCATGATCAGCCCTGCGGCGGTCATCTTGGTTTCTCAAAAGTATTCGGTAAAATAAATGCACGTTTTTATTGGAAGAATTTACGCAGAGACGTGCTGAAATACATCAAATCATGTGATGAATGTCAAGCAAGGAAGACACCACGTTGCAGAAAACAAGGACTTATGCAATTCCGAGATGTTCCTTTGGAACCCTGGGAAACTTGCGTCATCGACGTACAAGGACCTTTTAGGACAAGCTCAAACAATATGAAATATATAGTAAATGCGATTTGCGCATCAACCCGCTATATGGAAGCGAAAGCTATTGCAAAAGCAGATGCAGAAACAGTAGCCCACTTTTTCGTTGACCAGATTGTTTGCAGGCATTCCTGTCCCAAATACCTAATCAGTGACAGAGGATCTATATTTCTATCAGAAATGTTCAAGGAAGCAATGACATTTTTAGGAGTCACTCAGAAAATCTCAACATACTGCTTGCCAAGGAGTCAAGGACTTGTAGAAGTATCACATAGCATGATAGCTGACTGCTTATCTATGTACACAGATCAAGACCAAAAGAATTGGCCAAAATTCTTACAGGCAATCGTATTCGCATATAACACTAGCAACCAGGAAACAACAAAATATCCACCACATTTTCTTCTACACGGATATAATGCAAGAATACCGTTAGAAGTAGACACAGCAGAGCCATCATATTCATCAGTCAACGAAATGATAAAAAATGTGAGCGCGGCAAGAAAAATTGCACAGCAACGCACAATAAAACGACAGAAGGAATATGCCAAATATTTCAATCAAACCAGGAAGGCAGTGACATTTAAAATCGGTGATTACGTTATGATAAGAAAGGACAAGCCTACCCCCGGTACTAGTAAGAAGCTCAAACGGTACTGGTATGGACCCTATCAAGTCATTGACCGCAAAAACGATGTTAACTTCATAGTCGAATCCCTTCACAGAGGAAAAAGACACAAGGAAACAGTACATACGGAAAAAATGAAAATCTACACATTCCGAGATGATGAGGTAACTTCGTTGGAGGACGTCGACCCACAGGTAGAATATACCTGCGAGGATCATCAACCCATTACGGAAACTAAAAATCAAGATATTACTGTTGCAACGGATCACAATAATAAACATATAAATATTAGTGACATTGATAAACAAAAATCTAGTACGCATCATTACAATCTTCGGCATAGACAAAAATTTAATTGAGCCAAACATTTCCTGAAAATTCCCGAAGCATTTCCCATCTGACGACTTATTCTTCAGAAATAAAAAAACATGAAGACCATTACAATCATTTTGCTAGCACAGGTGGCAATGATTTTGTTCTGTGCAGCGAATACAACAATTCCAGTGAAAGTGAGCAGAGGAGCACTAATAACTCCGATCAATAATATGGTATTTTACGAGGCAAGTATTCCTATCTTATACGATACTGAGTTACCTAAATTTGATATTCCGGATCATTACAGAAGAGATAAATGTGAAAATATGAGTGCCTTTGGAAACTGCGCAGTATATGATGACTTAACAACCCTGTTTCGACATTCGGCCGAACCACTACAACATTCTGTCGAACTGGACTTGTTAAATGTATCAACCGGAAACTCAACAACTTTAAGAAGAGATAAAAGAGGCATTCAATGGATAAGTGACGTCACAGAATGGTGCTGCAACATAGCTAGCGTAAAAACAGTTAACGACATGTTCGTTAACGAACAAAACTTGGAAAAATTTGTTGGAGTCGTAAAATCTCAATTATCCGTTGACCACGCTGCAGCGATTGTTACAAGAAAATTGGTCAACAAATACGCTAATGAAATGAAAAATGTTATAGAATCCCTAGGGAACAGCAGCAGAAATAGTATCCGCGGACTCGCAGAATCAGAAGAAAGCTTGGAAGCAAAAGTTAATCAACATACAGCTGTATTATTTTCAATTGCCAACTTAATGTACAAACAAGCTCAGACTACATCATTTTTGAAGACGGTATCAGACTGTCATGACCGAAAAATACCGCACGGAATCATTTTACCAGAAACTTTACGGGAAGATTTGGAAAAACTAAAGAACCAAATAAGCCATGAAGGTTATGAACTTGCAATACCTATTAACCATATCGAAAAATATTACCAACTCAGCATCGCATCTTGTACTTTTTCACAAAGACGCGTAATGGTCAGCCTGAAGATTCCCATTCGTAAGCAAAAATCATCACAGCAGCTTTACCACATCAGCCCACTACCTTTTGTCTACGAAAAAGCCGTATGCCAGATAAGCGTACCAACAAGCTACGTTGGAATATATAACAAAAACATCATACCTATTAATGAAGAAAATCAGAGAAACTGTGATCCGTATCATGATAAATTATGCTACCTACCAGAATATCAGAAAGCATCATCAATTAATGTACACTGCATATCGCTACTATTAGCAGAAACAACAACAGCAAACGATTTAGCAGTACACTGCAGTTTCAGCTGTTTGCATAACAATGACAAGCAAACGCTGATTAATCATATTAGCGAAAATACTTACACCATTTCAAATTCAGTCGGTCCACTTACCTTAAAATGCCAGGGGAGGAACGATGAAATCTTGCATACCAATGTAACCAAAGGACTTCTGAGTGTAAACGTCCCATGTAAATGCAAACTAATTCTACCAAATGGACATTCAATTCAGCCACAATTCCCCTGCTCAGCATCTTCCCAGCCAACTTTCCTAGCTCATCACCTCTTTCCGGCTAGCTGGACAAACCTCCAAACAACAATAATCACAGATAATACATTGCATGAGAATCTCGAAACAATTGCAAACATGTCCTGGCAAAGACATACGCCATTGTTAAATTTATCACTACCCCAACCATTACTTGACATTCCCCTTCCCACCATGGTGCACATAAGCACCCATATATCCTTCCTCACCTCGTTGTGGATGATTGCACTAACCGCGTTTGATATTTGGCTTGGATGGAAAATTCTCAACATTCCAACGCCAATTATTATGGCGACACATACCCATGCCGCAATGTTCTCCGCGGAATACACGGTGGACATGATGATGGATGTCTGTCACGTATTTCTTATTAAAACGATCTGGATTACTAAGAATCACAAAAAGAGAAATTGAACATGAACTGACCAAATGGTCAAGAGGGGAAATAAAAATGCGTTTGGAAGATCATAACGCACTCGGGGGTCCTATCGTCATTAAACACAGAATTAGGAAAATGCCTAACCAGAAGATCATGCCACCCACTCCGGACCAACTCACCCAAGCTTATGAAGGAACAAAGAGAGCTTCACCAGCCAATATCAAAGTAGAAACACTGGTGTAATATTAAAATACAGCAACAACCCAACTTCTTTCGGCTATTACCAAACTGACCATCATGGAAGGTCAACAGATTCCTACACCAGAGCAAGTTTCGAATCAAACCCAGTTCCTCGTTATAGAAATATTAAAGAAACTCAACGAAATCAATGAGAAACTCCAGCTCCTCAACACGCAAATGCAATACCAACAGTGTTGCATCGATTTTGCAAATCAGAGTATCGAGGAGATCAAAACTCAACTGAATACGTTCAAGAACGATTTCAATTTACACGTAGTAAATAATTCTTTACAAAACGACCAAAATGGGCAACAATGACAATTTTATCCAAGCGAATGCCCACCAAGTTCTATCCGACTTTTTTCAATCGCAATGCGATTATATTAATGCATCATGTGCAACAATTGCTGTTCTCAGTACTCGAGTAGAACTACTTGAAATGAAAGTTGCCGAACTAGAACTAAATCCAATTAGCCAAGCCTTGAATCAAGTCGTCACCAACAACATAACTATTTCTAACGAGTTAATTAGTTCAGTCCATACACTAACACAAGAATACAAGAACTACAGTAATTGTGCAAAAGTGCTTTTAGACAAAGTTGAAAAACTCATCGAACTAAAAACCGCTGTCAACGAACAATCATCCTAATGGACGACAGGCGCAGGTTCTGGTGCCGTCGCAGTAACTGGATCAGAGAAATTGTAGTGCAGTGTCTAAAACTTACTAGGGACATCTGTGCGCTTGCTGCTAGAAATAACCGAACATTAAAAGGCATCGCAATAACTTTAACCCATGTTATAATATTAATCAACGAACAACAAAATCGTGGTGAAGAAAATCCGCATTGTGTGGAGTGCTACATTGAAGGCCACCTTTGTGCCTATCACGCTGACCAAAGGAGACGACGCAGAAGGAGAAGAATCCCACCACCACAACGACCGGAAACCCCTGACTCCGCCATTGAGCAAGATGGACCCAGACCCTAGAGGTTACTGGAGAGCGAGGAACGTGCCTTCAAGGAATCTCTTTATGTGGTACGTTTCCTGCATTTGTAATTGGTTACGAAATACAGTAAATAACAACAGATCAGGAGGACACTTTACCTTCTTGTTTGATCTGTTGATATTTCTCACTGAATCCTTACACACACTGGATTGGGTCACTCGTCATTCTACAGTGGTTGCCACCCAACAATCTAACTCCTCGTGGTCGTACAATACAACCAATATACCACCCAATCTCCAACCCCCTCCGGCCCCACCCAATACTGAAATATCGCCTCCACTGTCGCAAGCTGCCCCAGAGGAACGCACTGAAGACGGTCTACCACCAAGGAAACGGTCAAGACATCGAGCAGAACCAGTAACAACTGAACCACAGAATAACAGGGCGTCTACGTCATCCCAAAGAAGACCCACGACACCGCCCAGGTCCTTCGTACCATGCCAACAACACCTTGACTTCCAGACACAGCAAATAAATTCCACCTTTTGGAATTCGTTAACCTCGCAACGTATTCCAGCCAACATACAGGTGTCAGGAGTCAACTTAGGGCAGCCATACGGGACAATTACACGACACGGAGAAAACGGTATCGATACCATACGACTGTGTTTCGATATCCCGATTTATGGACCCGCCAATCAGGATTACGTCCCAGGTCTGATGGGAAGAATAATGCTTGCTATGCAGCAAGATCCCCTACTGGTTCAAATCTTCAACCAATTTTTATCATTCCGAACACAACAACGCACGGGCAATCCAACACAAACCACACACAATCCCCAGCCATCGGAACCAGCTACAAGGCAAGGATACAGTGGACAGCCACAGTGGACAGGACAACAGACACCCCACGGCTCACCCGTTTTGGCAGCACACCTAAGAGCCACCCAACCTGAGGATCGCCCTTACCGTGCTACTAACCCACCAGCGGCCCATTTTCAGCCAACATCAGCTCCCCAGCGCACACACACGATCCAGGAAATCATCATCCCTGGAGCGGAAGGAAGCAGATACGGAAACTTCACTCCTAACTACCCGCATCACGGTCATGGTAACCAGTAGCGGTTCAAACCCCAAGCAATATTACTTACATACAATATATTACTAACATT
>JAHZMV010005369.1:0-13050 GCA_027743765.1 Coecobrya sp. COE2 | reverse complement strand
TTATCTTGAGGTTCTTATCTCTTATGCAAATTTGTCGTAGGAATTATGACACACCCTTTATTTGTTTATAAACGTGAAGAAGATAATTCCAAACCCAGTATCCTTAACAATTATTACTTATCCATGCATTTCAGACGGAACAATTCTGCAACTCCGTATTGTAGGAAAAAGGAGAAAAGTTCGAGTTATCATTAATGTAGATTAAATGGAAAATATTTTTTCTGGTTGTCAGAAAGATTTTTATTTCAATTAAATTGCTTAATTGTGAAATAAATGTTTATGGGTTCTTTGACTGTTTTAACAATTTCGCAGAATCAACAGTATCTATAATAGTAGGTTGTGTAAAATTGTTATTTTTAATGGTTTTGAGTTTTATGGGATCATATGGATTTACTATACATAATTGACATTTTAGATTAGACTGGTTCATATGGTAAATCTGACGAAATTAAACCAGTTTACTAATATCAATCAAATCAAACTCTGAATAATGAAATAGCAAGTTTCATCTATGCATTCTTGTTATAAATATGCAACAATTGAATTGGTATTGCGCATTCCATTATTTAAAAAAACAATGTCCACAATTTATTTAGATATGAGTTTATGTGGGTAAAATTCGTGGATACAAATAATGTTTCTGTAAGGTATATTTTATATTTATCTAGTGTGCCTATTTTTAAAATCTGGAAATTGACAAAAAAATGGATATAAGTTTTGGATTCTACACCTAAAAGATAACTTCTTCTAATAACCAAATTACCATAATTCTGTGCTGTACAGCTTGTATCCAAAAAATTTTTCGCCATTAGTTTTACAGGGAAGGGAATATATTTTCATAATTTTCCTGACAGTATCAAGTTTCTAAACAGAGGAAGTTTATGGAAGAACTAAATCGACGAAGTAAACTTGTCGGGGTATTTATACCCAACAACAAACAATAGTCCATTGTTCATTTTCTCCAATAAAAGCATTGCTTAGTGATCAATCAATTTGTTTTCGAGGAAATAATAAAATAAGCTGCAATGTTCTTCAGAATCACAAAACCAAATAAATACAAATATTTATACTCCATTGAATAGATTTAGTGCTACCTTCCAGCATTGTTTTCAGAAGCGCGGTATGTGCTGCAGGGAAAAGGTTACAAATAAATTCAATTATCCACATAATCTAATTAACTAAATTTTACTGACACCTTAGCACATACAAGAATATTAATACATCATCTCAGTAAAAATTGAATAGCTTTCATGTCTTGCGGTACATAATCGTGTTTTGTAGATGCAAATCTGATCAAAGCGTACATGCATTGAAATGTAAAACAGAAACGAAATGGTACAAACAACTTCAATCCAGTCCGTCAAGGTCATATCACAAAAACATTGCGGCAACATGCGTCATTGTATGAAAAATGGATATTCCTTTTATTTCTTATCAGTTCTCTTCCATACCGCAATCTTATATAATACCATACCTAATTCAGTTGATTAAAAATAAACATAATTATGAATTCCTTTTACATTTATTTGGATGCGGCGGTTGAGGATCATGTTCAATGAAAATAATTAATTTTTCTGTAACCTGTCGCGTATTCGTGATATTGCCCATTAAACTTACATAAATTATTTATTCAATTTTGTTCAATATTCTAATCAGTCAAGAGGTTGACGCTGAAAGAAGGAGTACACTTTTTATTTTAAGACTTTTTCACTCGACAAAATTAAAGTACTTTTGTCGCGTTTATTATTTCCATTTTAATGACACGGCTAAAAAATCCACGCTTTTATTTTATATTTGCGTTGCTCGTTGGAATTGAGGTTTCACGGTGTGACGATGAACCTACCACATGTGGAACACTATATTCAGCGCCCAATTTGCAAGGAATCTCATTTGCATTGAAGGATCAAGATATCTTCAGCGACTTAGCGGAAGAAGAAAGGATTTTTGAAAGTGGGTGGAAAGTCACTGGCTCCATAAGTGTGGAAGTCGGCTGTAAAATGAAAGTGTGCATAGAAACGTATTTGGAATCAGGCTGCCATATATTGGAACATGGGAGCCATTCTTTGAAAGAAAACGGTTTCATGGCAGGAATATCCTCTGCCCAGTGCATGTGCCAAAAGGTAACTAATTTTGTTGCAAGCGAATCTGAGAATCAAATTAACAAATAAATTGTGACAGGAATGCAGATGCGATGATATCCACATAAAAATGGGAATATGTGGCAGAGCATATTTAGAAGACGGATGTAGGACATGCAACGCCATATATTATGAACTGGTCGTGGGACAAAGGGGAAACTTTCCGAGGGGCAACGTGACAGCAATTAGACTTCGGAAAGGTTGCACAATATCAATTTACCCGGAGGAAAATTTTAAAGGAGAGGAAATGTTAACTGACGCAGAAACTATGGAGGTTACAAAGCCAAGCATTTATTTGCTACGCATATGAGACATAATCTGTAAGAAACATAATTTTGGGTCTGTTTTAATGGTATAGGATTTCCATGAGAAAATTGGGTCATATGAGTGCGATTGCTATGATTCTATCTACGAGCCACCTATTCGACCTCCTCGACCAAATTCATGTGAGTGATTTTTTAAGAATACCAATGTAAAGTGTAATTAATATTTAAAATGGAATCACTGTTTAGATCCCGAACTTGTCGATATACCGGAATCTATGAGCGAGGTTCTTAAATTGCTGAGAAATTCTACCTACCAGCATCATTTAGGACTAAATGCGGCTCACGTATCGCACACGATGGGACGAAGTCACAAACATGTCTATATTTTGGTTCTTGGTAGTCGTGTTTCAGGCAAAAGTAGCTTGGTGAGGGGACGTCAAACCTAAATATAAAATGCTATAATTGCCGAAATTTTGAACTTCGTTTTTAATTTAATTCGCCCGCATTTAATTTATAGATTAATCTACTCCTTGATAAGCCAAACACTATGCGGATTTTCGATGGATCTATAGATACCGATGGCATACAGTAAGCTAAATATATTCGTATGCACAATCTATTCAGAATGTCAGAAGCAGTAAATTTGTCGATAAATTTGTCGTTTAGGGAAATTCACATTCCTGCGGCCATCGATAACCTTGGCATAGCGAATTCACAGCTTCGAATTATAGAAGTCTCAGGAATTGCGGATCAACGTGGACTGGAACATGATGCAAAAGTGCTTGCCACTTTAGACGAATATCTAGCAAATCACGAAGAACTCAGCAATAGAATTCCAAACGCTATTCTGATTCTCAATCAATTCAATGACCGGGATTTCGGTGAAAAAACCTCAAACTTCATCAAAATGATTCGTGGTTTTGGAAAGTTTACTGCAAAGATTACCGACCAGAAATACTCAAACGTTATTTTTGTCTTGACGCATTTATGTACAGAAGGGAGGGTAACAAAGAAGAACCCAGGAAATAGAATAAAACAATTCAAGAAAGTAATTCAGGATCAGAATGTCTTTCCATCTCCTATACACATTGTTGTTGCCGAAAATGAAGCCAGAGATCATGACTTAAAAATGGTTAATGGAAACTTTAAGCTTACAAATAATGAAATTTATCCTGCTAACCTTGTAGAAAAAATGAAATTTGCCGCGGAGAAAGGTGGAGATTTGATTGGGATAGAAATGTTTAAATCAGTGTTTGGAAATTTAGAAAATTTAAATGTTTCCTCTCTTCCCCTGTTTCCACTTGTTGAGCGCCGTGGGAAAATGTTAGAATATCTTGCGTTTTTGTCGGTTACTAACGATTCTGGTGAATCAGGTAGGACGGAACATGCGTTGGTTGCTCGAATAGAAAAATTGGAAGCTGCGCTGGCCGAAGAACGAAATGAGAGAGCTAAGGATTTTGAAAGATTTAAAACAATTTTTGCCACAGCACAACTGAGAGAGTTGGCTAGTCAAAGAAATATTGTTCAGCAAGATTTGGAAAAGATAAAGCAGGAGATTTGGGATAAAATTAAAGTTGACTTAAATAAACTGTTTGAATAAATCCATTTCTGAAATGTTTTTAAAACATATTGCTGAATTGCCATATTCATCTGATGTGAAACAATTTTTTAAATTATATTCCTATAAAATGCATGACAAAATGTTGAAACTACCAATATATTTTATTTACTTAATTTTCACCTAAATTCTTTCCTATCTTTACCATAAATATACAATATTATTTTGAATTTCGGTAATCACGTTGCCTGTAATAGAATTTTTAAATGATTACAATATTCATTTTGATTATAAAAAATGTTTACATTTCCATTGGAGAATTTCAGGTTTATTTTGAAGCAAGAAAAAACATGAATTTTTATATTAGAACTGACTCAGAATGGATCCAATATATAGAAAAATTCTATTTTAAATTTAACAAATTCTACCTTAATGATTTGCATGTCAATTAAATTAATTCATTGTGTAATAAACTTTTAACAGCCGTTTCAGCTATTTTAACAATTTTGCTGAATTAACGACGACAGTAAAATCATTGATATTTTTGTCTAGAATGCTCAAGAGTTCATGGGGTCATTAATTTATATGTTTACTATTTACTTTTAATATATTCAGTTCGAATACATTAAATTTATCAGCTGGAATATGAATGAAACAAAAAATCCAACAAAAAAATTGGGCAAGTACACAATATTTTTACATGAAATGTTGAGGGCTCTTTCTTACAATAGATTTGTCATTTTCTCGCTGAGAAGAAAATATGGTTTCCCGAAAAAACCAACAAAAAGGGTTTTTCTTTTCCTACATCATTTTCTCTATCTGTTGGCAAGACCATCCACTTCAACATTCAAGCTGAGCTGAGCCAATTGTTTTCTTTCACGACTTTATTTACACATTTTTGCTAAAAGACTGCCAGCAAAGAAACACTTTTATTTCATTAGAACAATATTAAATTTAAATAGAGACTTTAGTTCGACAAAAATATTTGTTACTAATGGAGCATTCCATTGTATATGGATGTAGCTGTCTGGAGAAAGAGGAATACATAACTAAAATAACGATGCTATTAAATATGGTTTCAAACCTATAAAACGGTAAATTGTGAAGAGAATTTGAATAATTGGCAAACCTTAGCATTTCCACTTACATTTTCATTGACATGTAAATAAACCTGATCAACGATTTTGTAAGGAGACACAACAAAAATATTAGATCTGACAAATATTCCTAAATCAAATTATGAAAAAAATTGTGAGAAGTATATCAATGCAATCATACATTCATTTGAATTTATGGGTTTGTCTCTTATATGACACACAAATCGCATCAATGGAATTAATAAGCGCATCCAAAAAATTAATTTTTGTGGATGAAGTAATGAAAATTTAAACCGGTGATGAGTTTTGGCTTTAATAATTAGCAGGTGAGTGAAAGCCGCCAAGAACGTTTTTCGTGGCTGTGGCCTAAAATATATTGCGCGATCATTTTCTTATTAGTCACATAGATTAAGTTATAAATTTGTGTAATATTCATTACACTGAGAATTAAAATACCATATACAATTTAATCGTCAAATTTAAGTTGAAGCCTCTGTTATCTTACTGATAAATAGAATCAATTCGTCCAAAACTAAAATTATACGGAAAGAAAATATTGTGATCCGAGACATGTTTTTCTTGTCGTCGCAATCATCTTGTCACATTATTTCCAAAAATAGGATGCCAAGCAATAACGCTTAATTGACTGGATTCAGGTGGTAGGCAATATGCTTCTGTTTGACAAATTTTTATTCAAGCCATCACTTAAAACATATATATATATATATATAACCATACTTGTTTAAAATTTGAGTCTTGCTCTCGTGAGGTGACAGTTTACAATTCAACGAGACGGCGGCAGAATTTGTTATTCAGTCAAATAAAATATTCCTCAGTTTAGCTCTGTTAAGGATAGAGAAGTGACGCTTTAATCATTTAGCGACATGAAAATATATGCCCGCCGATTGGAAATATGGATTCAGTAAATATACAACGGAATAGTGGATAAGTATATGTTTTGTGTATTTATAAAACATGTATTTTATTTAACTCTTTCTGCTTCAAAAGTAAACGCCTATGACGTGCCATCAAATTTCACTGAATTATTAGCACTGATTAATCCCAAGGCATAACTTAAACCAACACGGCCGAGTTTTGGTAGAAATATACGACTCTATCTATGTACATGTTATTATATCTCCAATATAACAATACGTATTCATCATCAAAATGCATAAGATATTTTAGCGGCAAAAAATATGAACAACCTGTCCTCGTCCAAGACACTCATTTGGCTATTTATGTTGTTGACAATTGGAACGAAATTAAACTTAAGCTTTTTCCTATCGCTTATAAAATCATTCTAAGGATTCCTGTATGGAAAGTTAATATTAATAAGGTGGTCGCTCAAAGTTTGAGTCAAAACCAATATTATTCCTAAGACCGACTTGGTTCAGTAGAGCTACAAAAGCTGAATAATATCATTATATTTGTATGTACTAACGAATAAAACTTATTTTGGATACTGCTTGATCATATCTTAATGACAAATTATGGAAACACAGTAACTTTACATTCTTTGAAACTTTTTATTTACCAAACATTATTTATGTCTAGCATGGCTCTACGTAGATACTCTATACATAATTCATTTAGTTCATAATTTGAACGAAATAAAAGTTAGGCTTAATCCTATCGGTAATAAAATCATTGGAAGGGTTGGCTTAAGCAATATTAATATTAAATAGGTTGTCGCTCGCCACAAATATAATACCGAAGGTGTTTGTTATCGAATCTTACTCATGGTCCAATAAACTTGGGAAATATGAAAAACATCCTGATTTATTTATGTAGCTGGACTAAAGTAAACGTAGGGAGAAAAGTTTAATATGTAGATTCATAATTGTTTCGACTGGAGGCCATAACACAACTATTATAGACATTATGGATTAATTGTAGTGTTAGTGTTTTTAAAAGTTTGTTGAGTGTTCAGGAAAATTGTAAATGTTTGGTTCAAAGTACAAAACCGAAATATTTCAGCCCAGTGTATGCCTATCCTAAATCTGTATTTGTAGTATCCACCTAACGATAGGGCTGCGATATATCGGCAAAAATATTACTAAACATATTCGATCCAAACTTTCCTCATCTGACTAGATTGATTGATTTTGTCCATCAAACGTCCTTGGATAAAAACAGCGCGACAACCATATTTGTCAACTTGTTAATTCAAACAAAACAATAATGACTCCGAAACAGAACTCAAATGTATAGATAATTCAAAATGAAGTATACGAGCATAAATATAAATTGATAAATTAGCAACAAATTTTTAAGTGAGACATAACTTGGAATCAAGATACTAGCCGACGCCAATTGTTTTTCATGCGATTATGACACTAACATAATAACCGATACGGATTGTCATCGCTTTTCAATGTCTTGTCAAGCCTTCATGATAAGTTCCAAAATTAACATCAAATCTGAAAAATGTCAAACTGAAAGTAACAAGTAATAATATAATTAATAGTATAAAAATTGACATCGGCTTCATAGTAAATTCCAAACCCACTAGACCTTAAGTTATTTAATAAACTTGTTCAGCTGTGCACACAGAACCGGAAAAATGTTTGTTTCCTCTAAGCTGTTAGATGAATATCTTAAAGCCCTTAAGTTACAGCGATGGACAATTGGAAAAGCGTTTAGATTGACGACAACCAAAAATGGATTAGAAATCAAAACCAGACCCTTCAAGTTTGGTATGATTACATCAGGGTTGGTTTTTCTTATGCAATTGTATACTGCACTGATGTCAGTAAAATCAAATCAGGTGGAAGAGGACAGAAACGTCAATAGCGTTGAATATTTGTTGCGGGTTATGTTTGGAGCCGGCAGTCTCTTAGTAACTCATTTCTCTTTTTTGATTGTTACAAAGAGGGGAACTTTAGAAAAGCTGTTCTCGGGGTTGACATCTTTTGAAAAGCGTTATTGCGCAAACGGATATGGTAAGATTCAAACTCAACAAAAAATTTACTTTTTCGGAAACGTTACCAAAGATTTTCATTTAATTTATTTCAGACTTTTCCTATCTGGAAAAGAGGATGTTGAACTCTGCCAAGAAAACTTGCACCATTTTGCGAGAAGTTGGAGCAAAGATGACGCCGTTCACTCTATCTTTGGCTGCCATAGTGCTGCCAAGATTATCCTTTAATGTGCTTTCTGCACACCCGGCTGTATTTCTAATCTGGCCTTTGGAGATGCTGAAACCTAAAATTGTGTCGTGGGCGATTATCAAAATTACTACATTCGGCTTCAACCTTTGGTTCTGGAATTTAACAATTGGATTGGGGATAATCTTGAAAACCGGAATAATTATTGGAACTGTTTGTATTATGGTGGCCAATTCAATGTTTCAAAGGTAAGCTACCCTTGCAATAATAAGTGGAAATGAGCGAATTTAAATATATGTTGGTTCCAGGCGTGCACAAAACTGGGGACGAGGATCGCTGGGGAAGCTCAATGTGATGGCTGATTTGAAAATGTACCGAGAAATTCAACTAATTACACGCGATTTTAACGAAATTCATGGTTACGTTGTAATAAGCTGCCTTTCCACAGCAATAATTGGTCAAATTGTTTGTGTGCTTGGGCTTTTCTCTGGGTTTGTGAAAGGCGACGGTATTGAAAATATAATTACCGCTTATGTTGTAACGACCGTCTTCGTGAATGGATTGATTCTTTGTGGAATATACATTAACTTCATCTTTGGATTTTGTGGTAATGTCAATGACAAGTCAAAGAAATGCTTGGCTGGAATCAATCAAAATGAAAATATTTACGGGGACAATCTTCTTAAGAGAATTGTTAGATCAATGCCAGAAATCAAGATAAAGTTGGGAGGAGGTGGTTACATAGATAAGTTGACTCCAGTCCGTTATCAACAGTTCACCAACGAAAGAATCGCTGATGCCCTACTTCTTCGAACAGTCTAAACTGTAATTATGTTGAAAACAAAATTTACAATTACAACTCTAACAAGATGACAATTTAGAGACTTAGACACTTAAAAGTCATCAGCATACTTTCCATGCATTTTAGCATCCAATTGCAATTATGATACATTTGCAACGCACTATGCAATTTTTGCTTACAATTGTTAATGTATTTTAATGTATAATTAATTAAAATGTAGGTTGTCGTTTTAACCAATTTCAGTTCGTTTAATTATATGCAAAACATATGGAGGCAAATAATGACGTAAGATTGACGTGCATCATGGATGCGATTTAATTTTTGACTTGCGTTTATTTTATCAATCCGTTGCATCAAATATCAACCAAATATAATAATTTATTTTATAAAATTTGAGACTTTCTACTATACCATGACATTTTGCAATTAAACAAAGCTACGTCTATATTCTGTTTATTTTCAAATAAAATATTCCTCGGCTTACAATTAGGTCAGTTATGGGATTTGTTAAACAAGAAATCTGTTAGTCGTTAATAATACACATTACCTCGAGTGAGATGAAAGAGCATGCCGCTATGTTTGAACAATGTATATGTAAGTTTACATACATATTAATTTGGTATATTATTATAATGCTAGTTGGATTGCTAACTTGCCAGTGTAATTTTATAAAAAGCGTCGGTTAATTAATTTAATCAATATTCCATTTCATCATAACTTTAAAATAAATACATACTGAAAGCATTAATTTTTTAGTTTTCTGTTACATGAAAACACTAAAAATTCAACATTATGTCAGATATCCTTTCATTTAACTTATTTTTTACCTTATCAAAATATCAGTATCGTATCTTCCAAATTAAGTTGCATTTCTAAAATATATTTTCCACCACAGACTCAAATAATCTTGATCATAATACAATTCAAGTATACACACTAGCTTTTAATTGTGAAGAAGAACCAAGTTTATTGCGTGATCAATCACATTCTCTCGAAAATGTATTGTGGATTCTTCATCATATTGTGCAAATCCATACAGATACTGGAATTTGACAGTCCACCTGTCGCTTCCAAATCTTTTACTCCAAACGACGTAAAAAGTTATCTGTTTTCAGGATCAGTCTCCAGTATGGGTAGAACCGTATCGACCAGAATACAGTTGCACGTATTTACTGAATGTGTATAATCTACAAATAGTTGAAGAAATCTAGAAAAATACTATATGCTCAAGAATGGAAATCAAAGAAAGTTGTGTGCACAACGGAAGGGGAAACATTCGTTACCCAATAATAATAATCCAAGTGCCGAAAACCATTCACATAAATTCCGTAAAACCAGTAATCCCGCCAAGATTCTTACTCCTGACATTTCCAATTGACATGACAGAGTGACAGAAAATAAGAAAATTTAAAAGCAATTTTAAAAGCGGCACACATCCGGAGTTGTAGAATAGATATTCAACAAAAGTGTAAAACGGGATTATTGTTAGTGGCTGCAACGAAAATTAAAATCAAAATAGGGAATCGTCAACTTGCTTGCCCACATTTATATACACGTTGAAACAGAAGCCATTGTTTTATTTTGAATGGATTTCTGAACTCTTCAAATAATGAAACAATACATTTTAATCATTTCTTAAATAGCTTATTGCAACCTATTTTTTGTATTTTGCATGCAGTCGGATTCAAACTACAGAAGCTGTTCTGATTGCCAAAGCTAGTTGACTAAACAAATTAGTGTGCAATAGCAACGTATTTACACCAACTTGATTTACTTAGTTTCTGCTGAAAAATTAGATTTTTCTTAAACTCTATCTTCATAGTAGTAGAAAATATAAGGAAATGTTCAATTTTGGAAAAATTATTAGAATTTATTCTGGATTTTCCGCGTTTTTTTTGATGAATGACGTCACAAGAAAGAATATACTTCATCAATCTTTAATACACACAGAAAATAAATTAAACGATTTTATTCCGGTTTTTCGGTTTAGATGAATAATAATGATAAAGGGAGAAAAAATACGCCAGGTGGCATAGGTTTGTAGGACATTTGATGACGTCATTTTAATGATTCGTTGCATAGCTTTGAGATAATACGTGTACAGATATGCATGCATAAGTGGTACACCAACAATGCGAAAAATAAAATGTTTACAAAATATGTATGATGATAACAAAAACAAAATGCATTTTAAGTCAGATTATGTACATTTCTGATAGAATGAGATGCTTTGTTGAATGAAATGGTAAGAAAACGGTGCGGTTTCTTTGAAAATATTTTTAACCCCATCTGACGACGATGAATTCGTCTATAATTTCAAGCTGAGCAAGCCTGTGTATAGCGTTTGATTAGATTCTTTTCGTAACATGCAGAAGTATTCCTGTATTCCTGTGCAGAAAATTTGCTCCAGTCAATGGTTTTATCAACCTGTTCCATTGTACACAAAAGGCAAGCAAGTGTTTTTAATGGAGTTTCTCGCCTGTCCTAAAGTACAAAAAATTACGAAATTATAAAGTATAATCATCTAGGATAAATAATTTCACCATTACATTTCTTTTGCAATCTCATGCATCTGACAATGTAATTGGCATGAGATAACTGGATTGGCAGTAGCATTTAACTGATCAGACTGGTTGATCGCTCTCAGGTTGATAAGGTGGCATGCGTCATGATTGTGCTTCATTGGATTAATGTATAAATATACAGAGTCTAATTCTGAAAGATTTGCTTTCAATCTTTCAAAATATACATTTATCCAACATTCTTCTTTAAGCAAGCGCATGCTGTATCTTTCAACCTTCAATATTTAACATTTAATATAACATAGACCGACGAGTAATAACTTAATATACGTTAGTAATAATATACCTCTTCCAGCTTCATTGCATGCAATGTTTCAAACATTGGCTGCTACAAAAATTCCAACTCTTCCCAAACCGGAAACGAGTTAACCACGGGTATTACTGATACTTATGATACTAACACCTCAGTCCATCCGCTCAAGTCGGATTGAACTGTATTCTCCGGTGATATGTGCGCTGGCTGTAGTGGAAGAGCTGTGTAGATGCTGGTTTTGTCGATATTGTTTGAGTGGGTTGTAGTTCAGTCGATGGTGGTTTAGTAGATGATGCTTGAATGGGTGGTGGTTGTGTGGGTTCTGGTTTTATAGATGTTGTTTGAATTGGTAGGGATTGTGTGGATGCTGGTTTGTCGATGACATGTGAATCGGGGTGAGCTTTGAGGACGCCTCCGGCGAGATAGGCTGTAATGTTGGATAGGAGGCAGTGACATCGGATAGCATACTTCTAAAGTACTCCATGCTATTTTTGTCGACACAAACGATGATGAGCAGGATCTCATACTACTTTTCGTTGCTAGTTAAAAACTATCACTTTTTAACATAACAAAATAACAGAATTTACCATATATTCATTCGAATCCATGATGCCTACTTGTTTGTACATGTGCCACAAACATGCAATGAAGTCTTGATTTTGCCACACCCACTTGGTATAGTAATTCCCCGTTTCACTTATCAAGGCAAAAAGTGCTTGAATTTTTCACGAGAAAAAATTCGTAAAATGCATCCAAACAATCAATGCATGCCAAATGCTGCTGAGAAGCCATAAAAATGGCTATAGTGTTTAGAAGACAACAAACTTTAAAATATTCATTACCGAGGTGATCTGATATGAAAATGGCAGCCAGAATGAGCTGTTGTTCTACATTGACCGGATGCTGGATTGCTGCTGTATTAAATCTTTGCTTCCTTCCTATTTTCTTTCTTTGACTAACATGCATGGCTGAGCTAATCGTTTGTATGATAAACAAGAGCACTGCCATCACAGATCACACGCATGTATTACGTTAAATATATTGCAAAGTTACAAACAAGTATAGGGTATAATTTTTTTAACAAAATTTTGCCGTCCCCCAATCCCTAATGGATGGAGCCCTAATCACTTCTTATATTTAACAATATCACTCATTTTACGCAGGGAAAAAGATTGAAGTTCAATTTACTAGAAATTTATGCTATGCCTTAAAAATTGCCAACTGTACAAAAGCAAATATTCACG
>JAHZMV010005368.1:0-13261 GCA_027743765.1 Coecobrya sp. COE2 | reverse complement strand
CATAAAGGTCAAAAGGTCAAATTTTCGACATTGCGCGATTTGAACCAAATTAGTGTCAATAAGGGTTTCGAACATGTAGATTACGACTGGGATAATTATTTAACCCAATATTCACCTCCTACCCACAGGGTCATCTCGGGGTCAAAAGGTCAAAATTGTGTAGTTGGAGAAAAATCTGTCAATCAGACAAAATTACTACCGTCTGGAATTTGATTATGATACATATTTATTCCATATTGACCCTTGTAAGCCTTAGGGTCAACCTAATGTCAAAAGGTCACAGGTCAAATCGTTTAATTCAAATCCAAATAACAACCCCCAACTTATATTGTGTTATCGAATTGTAAGCGCCCAAGGAGCCAAGGGCAAGAAAATATTGAAATCCGTTGAGAGTCACGCGTGGTTTTCTAGTTAGCTGCATTGCATTTTGCATCCAGCTGTGCATGCATAGGCTTACTCGCACTCTCCAAAAACTCTCTTGCTTTGCTGAGATTGGTGAGACGTTTCGTGCGTTGTCTGTCTGCTACCGTTTCCATTCCCATCGTGTCAATGGTTAACATGAATGGAGTGGTGATTCCAATGGAAATGCCTAATCTAGAAAGGTTGACAATTCATGGAACCTCCAAATGTAGTCTCACAAAGTTTGGAACCGAGATCGTCGCTCGTGGCCAGCTCTAAATGTTCTGAATGTCACTGTGGATTCAACAATCCTCTACACAGCGGTCCAAGAACCTGTCCCAAATAGTACTAAATTGATTTGCTATGATGCTGAGTCCACGGCTGGGTTAATGCTATTCTTTTTTGTTGGAATTTCTCGTCCATCTCTGGTGGAAGTCAGCTTGAAATTCAAAGACGGCAAACCGGTGGATGAAACCACTTTTAAAGCTGCATGTTGTATTGGGTCCTGTTGTCCAAACTTAAAAAAGATATTTTTGGCTAACTGGCCTGGCACCAATAACTCACTAGTTAGGTAGTGGGGCGAGGTGAAGAATCTTGAAGAGCTTGGATTGGAAGGCTGTATGAAAATTGGAAACCTCGCTTTTGTCAAGACTGACACCACGGATACAATTTCCTTGAATTGGAAAAGTAAGCTGGTGTATTTTTTAAAATCCTTTTTTGTTACTTCCATGTTGAATATTTGCTACATTTAAATAAGTGTCCAACTGAATTTTAAATTGCTTGTCTTTTAATCCCAGGTCACTCAGGAAGGAATTAAATCCCTGCATAAGGGCCCTTTCTCGAAATCCATTGAAAATTTGCCTTTCATGGCGGGTCATTGTCTAATCTGAGCAAAGAAGACTTCAGAAATCTGGAGAAAACATTTCAATCTTATCAAGAGGTATAAATCCAATCACGTGAATAAAATCAACCGTTAAAAATAATTTTAATTTTTTGAGCTCTCGTTTTATAATTTTACATTTACGTTGATTACATGCATTGTTTGACCTAGATACTAGATATTATTTTGTTAACGTTGATACTCTGTGATGACCATTATCTCTTATCTCATTTCTGTCTTGCTAATAATTTTTCCTCTTGATACACATTTCTTGTAATAAACAAACCATTAAAAATCCCTTGTGTACTTCTCTACGATGAACAGATCAGAATTTATTTTCATTATAATTAGTTTCCACAGCTTTGTTTGCTGATTATGCAAAAGCCAGATGAAGATCCACTGGAAATGCTAATGAAAATTTGTTGACATTTAAAAATATATTTCAATGTTGCTGCCGTTTTACGATTCATTGGAATATTCATCCTGAAATTAGTTTATTGTATCGAATGAAGTATGTAAAGTAGATCTTGTGTTCAATATTTCTGTCTTCTTTTGTCTTTTAAATATTTTGTAATTGATTTCCGGGGTCAAAGTCGAAGGTCTAATTAGTTTATATGAAATGTTTTCTTTGTCTTTGTTCATGAACCTGACCGGAAGTCACGTGGGCCCTGGAAGAAAATGGTATAAAAGGAATGAGAATTTTTGTAAAAGTATTCAGTTTTGGGTTGGAAGTTAGGCCAATCAGTTCTTCGGAACAAGATTATCGACAAGACAAGGTATAGAGGAAGGACAATGGAGCGTGGCTTTAGACCTTTGGAAAATAAAAACCCGGATTTGCATTATTTACGTGGAGTCCTCTGGAAAAAATTGTCCAGCGCACAGGATGATCCTTCAAGAAGCCAGTAACGGATTTGCAGCCAAGTTCAAGCAGCCAAGTGGTCCAGAAGGATGAGATGGGTCCACGCAGAAATCCAAGTTTTAAAAAGGCAATCTTCCACGCAATGCTGGAGTACGTGTTCTGGGTACTGTCCCCAGTACACGTACTCCAGCATTGCCCGGACCATTGCACAGAGACAACGTCCCCAGTGGGGACACTTGGATCCAGAATTTGCACAGCGGGAACCACCACTCCTATTTCGGATGGCCGACAGGTATCGTCTTTTAGAACTCGGGGAGACTTTCAAAAAAAGGTAATCTCCGTTTAATTTAAATAATTAAAATCTTTTACTTTGTAAATATACTTGTTTTAATTAATAGTTATTAGTACGAAGAAAATCCTCACTATACATATTATTATAAAACACTTTATTTATAATTACAGTATTCTTTTGCAACACCGCAGGGAAAGGAATTTATGTACAGATTGAAATAAAAACGGTGAGAAATTAGCAGGTACATAAGTTTATAGCACGAAGAGTACATTCCTCTTGTCTGCGCCGGCGGTCTGTGAGCATCATGACAAATTCAAGCCCGTGCAGGAGAACCTGTACTCCAACCATCGTGGTTGTCAGAATAACTGGAGACTCTCTTTCCTTCCAGCAAGCAGGCTCCCCTCTCCAACCAACTTCCAACAAGCCCAATATAAATGCACTCCAAAGACAACTGCTCACAGCAACTCTTGTAACATCAGACCCGAACCAAATTAAATAATTTTTCAGAAGACTGCAGAGAAGAGGGATGACACGGGGTCTCCCTTTAGTACATTTGCGACTGCGTCCATTGGAAGTACAAACTAGAACGTGATGGAGTCCCCAAAAAATGCACATGAACATCCCAATGACCAACGATTGTATAACCGCCTGGAATAAAAAGTCTGCTATTCTTTTGACGGATTCTGGCTGACTGTATTTCTGGGTTATTTGAGAGGCTCGGATCACAGTATAAAGAGCAACAATTGCCAGATAAATTAGAAAAGTGGTGGTATTTACCCAAAAAGAAATTAATAGGTAAATCGAATAAACAGAATTTGATCTAAATAACATTTTCCTATTGACACGGTACACTTCCCATGACAAGAGTGAAAGCAAGGAAAATGTGAACATTTGTACTTCTGTGCGTGGAGACACAAAACCAGAGTATGAATTTAGACATTTTGAATTATAATCCAGAAAAATCTCGAAGCAGCGAATTATGCACAACAGATTGTGGCCCAGCAGCAAACAGAGTAAGGTGAGGGTCAACGCAATTAGCGTGAAAAATTGAGAAATGGCTTGTTTCACTATGAACCACGGCGTCCTAATACGCAGGGTTACTTTCTCGGGTGAACTGGAGCAAATAGTGGACATAAGATGGTCTTCTACAAAGAAATTGAGTTAACATGATTTAGACGAATCAAACCGGATATGCAATAAATAAACAATGAAATTTTTTTATCAATATGCCCCATTTACCTGTCTTGTAATTGTCCAACTGGCAATCATCAGAATACTCGATTGTTTGGTTTGACTGCCACTCAACTGGTATGATTTTCGAAATCCAAAGCCCCATCTCTCCACCTCGTTGAAATTTTTTTCAGGTGAAGATAGTTTTTTAATCAATTGAGAAAGCTGTTAAAAAACTTTCCAAAATATTAAATAAACTACAGCTTCTGTTTTAGCAAAAATAATCCCTACCACCGAATACAGCTACAGCGATAATGAGCCAAAAAATTTCTAAGGTTGTGTTCGCCACTTTACTTCAGCGTGTATCCTTGCATTTATCAATCAAGGTAGGTACTCAACCTTTACATAGAATCCTCTCCGACATTTAGAAATTCCACCTGTATGACATTATCAAGAGGGTGGGCTTTTCAACCCCTTCACCCCGATTTGAAAAAATAAGCTTATGCTAAGAATAGCCACATTTATGAAACTGAAATATTTAGCAAAGTAGGTAGCATGGAAGCTGGTTGTGTGTAATATTTTCAAGGTGCTTGATTGAACATACACGTTACATATTACACACGAATATTGATTAAAAATATTTCCTGCATGTTCATGGACAAACGCATATATTTACAAGCTTACTAGTCAATGAAAGGAAATCCAGCAAAAAAATTTTGAGCATAAAGTTATTAGAAAAGCGATCCCTTGAATAATAAAAAAATACATCCCAGAGCAGTTTCGGCCACAATAATATCTCTGCTCAAAAGTCAACAATATAAGTATTGAGATATGATTATCGTGGTGGCTTTTCAACCATGAGCGAACAATGCATTGTGAGTGTCCTCGACACAAAAAAATAAATAAGCTGTGAGGAGAGAACAAGCCGAGTTCATCTTGTCGGTCAAAAAGAGGTTGTGTGTATGTGTGCGCATGCAACCTTGCCACTCCGCTTTTTATGGCTTCATCTTCTTATTTTTCTCTTCTTCACAAAAGATCTCAAACATCTTTTTGGTCCATTAGTGTTATTTGTTATTATTCCTATTATCTCCCTAAGAACAACAAGTCTGACTACTGTATAGTTTATATGCATATATATCCCTGCACAAACAACAATGACATAACAATACTTACATTGTTGGCTATACCATTTGGCTTTTCTTCCTGTTTTTTTTTATTCAACAGAGAGGATTTAAGTCTTCAAAGAAGATGAGGATGCCGAGGAGGAAAATGAAAAGAGGCCTGATTTCTTACAGTCGGGATTCTAAAATCAAGTCGAGTTTGCTTGTTGTTGGGATAGAGTATAAAAATTGGTAATTAGTTTTTTAAAAAAACTTATCTAAAATATTTAATGAGGATGCAGCTTATCAGTTACTTAGTACGCTTTCTTGTGATTATCAACTTGTTCAATGTTTGCTGGTCATCGAAAAAGGGGAGTGGAGGGGGTGGTGGGGGTGGTCATCAGGATGCGGGGGGAGGAGGAACAAGTTTCATTCAACGTGTTTCTCGAGCCCATCTCGAATTTGCGTTGAGTTTATACCAGAGACTGGCTGGGGATCTGGGACCTACGGATAATCTTGTTGTGTCACCACACAGGTAAATACAGTAATATAATTTTTAATTGTTATTTTGTGGTGGTTTATGTATAAAAGAACAATATGATTATTCGTTTTATTTATATTTTCCTTGTGAGTGGACAGTGTGGCGTCGGTATTGTCTCAACTTTGGCTCGGTTCTGGAGTCGGGTCGACAACGTACAGGCAACTGGAGAAGGTGCTGTATTATCGGGAAAGTGGACTCACTCCGGCACAAGCCCATTTCACATTTCATCCCTCCAACTATGGCGTTACGGATGATGACCTTAATGTATGTGGAGAAGATAATTAACTATTTCATTTTATTTAACCCTTCTTTAATTTTTTTTCTCTTTGTCTCCATCTCAGGCTGTGGTGGATATTGCTAACGGTGTTTTCCTCCAAGATGGAGTTAATCTTCGCCGAGAGTTTGAACATGATCTGAACCATTATTACAATAGCTCAGTGAAAACTGTGGATTTCGGACGGGGTGGGGGTCGCAAGCAAATAAACAAATGGGTATCTCAACAAACCAAAGGGAGGATTTCTTCGCTAATTGATAGACCTTTAAGTAGTGAGACGAGGATGTTAATTGTGAACGCACTCGTTTTGGATGCTCAGTGGCTGCACAGCTTTGATCCGACCATGACCGCTGCCAATGGGATATTTCATTTGGATTCCAAGTCCAAGTTGGAGATTCCGATGATGGCAGGCAAGTTCCAGGTTTCTTTGGGAGAAAGCAAACAGCTCGGGTGTAGACTGTTGGAGTTACCCTTTCGAGCCCGAAGACTGTCAATGTTTCTTTTGCTGCCGAATGAGCCCACGGTTGGGAGTGAGGATCCCTCCGAGAGTTTAACCCGATTGGAGTCATCCCTCAACTCGGACACATTAAAACAACTTTTCTCCTCCCTCACGGTAATTAACTTAAATGTTTTAATTATTATTGCTATTCGACAAACGACCATTTATTTATTTATTTTTTATAATAAAACAGCAAGAAACTGTACACGTGAGAATGCCCCGGTTTCGGATAAGCCACAGCAGTGCCCTGGAAGATACTCTGCGTCGCATGGGTCTGGTCACTTTATTTGACCCGGCGAGAGCCAATCTCAGTCGAATGTCAACCAATACCCAGCTCGCTGTTTCCGCCATGGCACACCGTGTACAGCTTCAAGTTACCGAAAAAGGGGCAGAAGGTGCGGCCGCCACTTTAGCCGGAATTGAACGATTTGGGGAAATTGGCGAGTTTTTCGAGGTGAACCGACCCTTCATATTTCTCATTTGGGATTACAAACGCGGCGCATTATTGTTCATTGGAAGGGTTACTTATCCGGAACCTCTGCTGAATAACTCCACATCATCATCATCCACCTCAAAATAACCAATTTAATTATACATTTTTTTCAATATTAATTTTAATGTCAAGGACGTACAATCGCAATATTAAATAATAATAAAAAAAATTGCAGCTAAACCTTTTGACTCTGTCCATTCACCAAAAAAATAAACAGCGTCATTCCCCAAACACCTTCTCTCTCTCTCTATTTATCTAACAATCAATGCTAAACAACACGAGTTTTTTTTGCACTTATCATCATTTTACATCACCCGTCTCACCTTTTATTGACAGAAAGTACACAGGCAAAGTTGTGCATGCAGTTATTGTAAATATAAACATTTGTTTATTTTTAATAGACCCATTTATCATCACTGTCGTTTGTTTGCTGTCACAAGGGCTGTCACGCCAATACCTAATCATAATCATATACGTTACATCCATAAAGCCACAATAAAAAACAGTTTTGCCTATCATTATTTTAATCACACAATATATTTGACCGATATGACTTTTTTTAGAGAGAGATGACAAATCAAAAATACATTTTACAAGATGCTTTCTACTGGCCATGAACTACTATATTTGATGTGTAGAAGAAGCTCTGGACTTTTTAAATATAAAATTTTGATTATCTGACCATCCCGCAGATTCTCATTGAACACACCTCCCCCATATTATTATTATTATTTTGTCATGATTTATTCCCACACGACCTTAAGTTCACTCTTGACACTTGACAGTTTAAATCTCTCTTGACAATGTAACAAGCTTAATAGATACCGTGTTTTTATTTTCAAGTTGTGTTAAGCTGTCATCTCTCTATAACATCTCGCGTTATTATTGCACAACGGCTACATTTTTATTTTATTTTATTCACAGCCATCATCAATACTCAGCAAACAATACAAATATATTTCTTGACATTCAACAAACAGCTTACTGTCTAGTCAACAATGTGAACTGATCTTTACATGCTTTGCCACCTGCTGCTCCTCCATCAAAAAAATCCCATCCTTTTTTATTATAATCCTTGTTCTCATGGCAACTTATGCAGAAAAAAAGTGCATAATAAATTTTATTTATTTCTTAACAAAAAAAACGGCAACAATGACATTTCTTCCACTTGATCATATAAGTCGCTGTCATAATAATCAGGAAAAAATATATAAGTCATCTTCCAAAAAAAAGTCTTTGCTTCCACCACACTTATTATTTACGCATTTCATCAGAAAAAATGGAGAAATTTTTTTTTCTTTGTGGATGGATGAACCAAAGATAGAATTGTCATCCGTGAAACATCTTTACAAAAAAAAAATCTTTTTCATTTTTTACATCCACGTGTGCGTCAATTCTTTGCCGTTGCATTAATTTTGCTAATAAATGTGATGGGAGATGGATTCCCTATGAAAAACGAATTATTAATGGTAAAAATATATATGCTATAAATACCAACTTGTTACTTAAAAATTATTTCTTATGACTCTTTCGCTGGTCAGTGGTCACATCATTTTTATTTTGTCAGAAAAAAAAGAAGAATGACTTTGGTGAAGGATTACGTAACCATTTTACAAAAGAGGTTCTTCATCATTCTTCCCCCGACGAGGTATTATATATATACATATCCTTGTGCAAATTATTTTTTCTGCCACCTTTTCAATTATTTTACAATGTGTAAAATATTTTGTAATTTTTTTTGTAACGATCCACCAAAAAAAATATCTATAATTTATTATTAAATAGAGATTTTTTTGGTGTGGTGATGGGTATGGCAAAAAGTAAGTGGGGGTGGATGGATGGATGGATGGATGATTACAGTAATGACGGGTGAAGGATGACGACGGTTTAAATATTTTTTTGGCTCATGGACTTTCATTTGGAAATCCATTTTTCTTTGGTTTTCCACCTGAAAGGATTTTTTTTTGAAAAAAAACGAGTACAATTAAAAGTGAATCTTTTTTTCTTCTTCAAATATAAAGCTTTAAAAAAAATTTTGTTACGAAATCCATCTCTGGTCATTGTCGTTTGCCGCTTTTGTTGCCATGGTTTCAATAAAATGTATGTTTAATATTGCACCATGATACCATGACGTGTAATCCTTTTTTTTGTAAGGTACTCGTCAGGTGCTACTCTGTGCTAATCAATCAATGTTATTTTTATTTTCTTGGTATAAAAATAGCTTGACCATTAGAATTAAAGAAAAAAAATTGCAAATTGCAAAAAAAGATGACCACTTTTTTTTTTAAGAAAAGGGAAAGCGACACCATGGCAACTTTATTTCATAAGTACCACCTGTCAAATCTATTTGTCTTATCGTTTGATATCCACTTATCAAACTCTGTTTTATTTTGACATACATTGCCCATAAAGTTAAGTGATGACAGAATTTTTTTAAAGCTTTTTCCCTCAAAACCAAGTCAATAAATTCCTTTTTAATCTTCAAATTGTTTTCCCTGTGCGCTTTCAGTTTTTCCAAAGTGAATACGCGAAAAAGATTACGAGTTTAAATAAGTAATAAAAAACAATGAATCATCAACATTAAAAACATGTTTAAAATTTATTTCCTTGTGACCATGCAACTGTGACTGATTGACTATCTCTACACAAATTAGTTTTATACTAAACTCCCCCTCCCCCCCCCCCGCATAAGCCAACCAAACCGTAAAAAAATATTATACCTTATCATGCTTTACTGAATTCCTGATTTTTGACACAAAATACCAAACAATCAACCATTTTTTTCATTGTTGAACTTTATCATTCAGTTAAGTTTAACTCTGTTTTAAAAAATGTAAATTTTTGACAAAAAAATGAATTTTTCTTATTAAATTGCTATACATTTTTTCATAAATATTCATTCCACCAAAAACTGAAGACTCTGTATCAATTTTTTCTTCCTTTAAATGGAATCTGCTTCACCCTGAAAATATAATAAACTATTATTATAAATTTTTTTTATATGCTGTTACTATTTTACACTGGTAGTTACTTGAATAAGTGGAGCATTCACCTTTGCCATTTTTTAGTCGTTAAAAAAAGCCGGCATAAACCAGAGTCTATAGAAAAATTTTTAATGCAGCAGAAAAGAGTTAATTTAGATAAACAATCTCGCGCTTTATTATTCCCCATTTTTTTAATTTCCTTTTTTTCCAATCGTTTTGCAAAAGGGCAATTGTAATTAAGTTTAATGAACAATTTGAAACAAAACCAGTGCAATGCAGCATTTAATTGATAAAGAAAGGTGCGGTAGTCAAGTTAAATTTAATTGGGGTTGACACTTGACACCTGCTGCTAACTAATTTATTCGCTTGTTGAAAGAACGTTTAATAATCCGAGTTTGAATGAGTTTTTTAAATGGTAAAATTGCAAGAAGGAAGAAAAATGATGGAATTGCGAGCAAGGTGAAATGAAAAAAAAATGAATGAAACAGATTTTTTGGTTCTGTCTAGACTGCGTGGATCAGTTAAGTACAAAAACATATCTACTCAATTAACTGGTTAATTTTTAACTGGTCAGATGTAACTGCGGATTTAAATATTCCTCTGCCCTATATTTTTGTGAGTGCTGACGCTATTCTAATTCTGACGCTGGTTTTCGCCCACGTAAATCTTCGGATTTTTTCTGATTCTAATGATAAGAAAGATTTTTAAAAAAAGTTTTTTTTATCTTGATAAAAGCTATGCATAATATTCTTTTAAGGAAAAAAAAGTAAAAATGTAAAATGATTTTCTGGTACATGATTTACCGTATCACCACACCACACGAGCTTTTCAACTTTGAAACGATTTATTATTGCATAAAAATTTTGTTTTTAGGATGCATTTTTTTTATAGTGATCCAGTTTTCAACCTATATATTTTTTTAAAATAATTACTTTCAAACAAATTGATTGATGCTGATTACTATTGATTGTTATAATACATAATAAACAATCAGGATAATTGATGGGCAATTTTTTTTGAGGTGAGCTAAATTTTTAAAAATAAAAATGTGCTTAAAAAAACGGGACTCCACTGTAAGCCCACATAATGGTCCAAAAATATATTGTGAAAGATTTTTTAAAATCTTTTTCTAGAAGAATTAAGAGATTTTTAAAAAACATGATATTTTAAAGTAATAAAAATGAATTTTTAATACTTTTAAAAATCCCTTTGTTTTTGAAATAGACAGATTTACACATTTTTTTTCTTCCTTTAATTTTTCTTGTAAAAATAGTAAAAAATCTTTCGGATTTTGTACATAAAAAAATGTGCAAGTATATTTACTGCCAACTTTAATAGTCTACCTTTCTATATGCTTTTCTTGGCAATTGTCCGAACCAAACAACAGCAAAGATTTGTTTATAACCCAAACTATTATTTTTTTTATTTACATTTTTCCCCATGTCTGCTTGTCTTATGAAGATGATCCTCCGTTTAGATTAAAAAGGATTAAAAATGGTAAATAAATAAAAATGAATGAAACAAAAATAAAATTGATAATAAATTTTTGGCAGTAGGGAATACTATTGCTTTTGGTTCTATGTGCATATTATAAACTAATTGATAGCGTTTTTTGAAACAAGAATAATTCTTTTAATCAATTGAAAAAGATGCCGGCGTGCGTGAGTATGCGCATGGGATAAAAAAAAGATGATTCAAAATAAATTTATAAATCTACTTAAAAATTTAAGTTTTGTTTCGAAAATTTGTTGAAATACAAAAAAGAAAAGAGAGGCTTCTTCTTCTTAAATAAAGTATTATGGTTTTTATTGTGCTTATGTCTTGTTCATCATTTCGATTATGAAGATCAGATTGATTTTTTTTATTTAACTTTATTTTATGTAAAAAAGATAATACATTATTATTATTATAGCTGGTATGCTCTCTCACAGAAAACAAGTTAAGAAGAAGCCAAAAAATAAATGTGTTTATACTTGGATTCAATTTCAATCAACAAAAAGTATACACAGACATATTCCTTTACTCCCATTTATTTTTTATAACATGAACTGCTACAAATTGAAAGGCACACACGTGCAATTAAATTAAAGTCACTTTTAGGTAAAAATGATGACGACGGTTTATAAAATAGTAAATTGTTTTTTTTATCTTGTCGGCTTCTGTAAAAAAAGGAGATGAAGAACAAGTTCATTTTTTTCTTTTTTTTTCTTTTTCTATTTGTTACAAAGCAGATTTTAGAGAAATAGAAATATGATAACATTTCTATTTTGATTCAATACCCAAAAATATTATTTTTGTACTCGTAAAGTAAGGAAACACGACTGTACATTTTTTTGTCTCGATTTCATTTTTACAAAATCATCTTTGTCGTCTTTTCTTACTTTTTTTTTGACAAAAAAGTTCCTTTTTCTGGTGTCATTATCCTACCAAATCTTTTGACGTGGAATTCAATCAGCCTCACATTTACCAAAGTGCCTCATCGCTTCTGCCTAACTGACCACTGATTAATAATTACCGTGTAATTTTACTCGCTACTGCTGTGCTTCTTTTTGTGATTGATTTCGATTTCCCAAAAGCAATCAGGATTTTTTTATATAAAAAAAACCCATCCAATTTATTACGAAGGGATTTTCTAAAAAAAAAAGTTGTATAAATTGATTAAGCCGGTGGTGGCTATCATCACCGGCTGTGTTGTACGTAGGTACCGGTAAAAATCTTAAAAAACAAGACATTAAAATTTATTTTTCAAAGATTCACTCTGCTTTCATTTCTTGCTTTCAAAAAATAAATTCAAGGTATTTAACCGATCAATCATTATAATCATTTTACTAGATTGTCGAATAAAAACGGATTAGATTGGTGGTTACACACAGATAAATTGTCAATTGTTTCATTGTCTGTGTATCTGTGATGAATTTACACATGTGGGTAGAATGATCACCCACGCAAAAAAATGAAGAGGATATACTCGGAAAAAAAGGAAGTGCATTATATTTTTTGCCAAAGACGATTTTATTGGCAGACCTACAACAGAGACTGTTGTGGAGTGTGGTACTACCACAAATAAAAAATAATTACTGATTTCACGCCACACACTATATACACGTGTGTGTGTATGCCAGAGAAAAGAAAGAAAATTGAAGGTGAATGTCATATCCGTATCTCTTTATTATTATTATTATTATTATCCCAGGTTTTTCAAGTAAGTTACAAACAAAGTGTAACAAATTATATAGCTCTAACTGTGCATTTTTTATACTCTCTCACGGTAAATGACATTAAATTTTTGTTTCAGTTACTCCAGTTAATTTTATTCTCATCAAGCTAATTGAAGTCAAATAATTATCATCTCTAATATTTTACTCTAAAGTCGCCTTGCTTCTTATCTTGATCAATTTTTTTAACATGATTATCGTGCTTATTCTGTCATGCTTGTGGCTATGCACTTTTTTTAAGTACTTTGACCATTTATTTTGCACATTATCGGCCGCTACAATATATTTATTGGTTTTTTTGTCGTCTCGTCTTATGTGTGTACCTATTTAAAGGAAGGAATGCATACGCTCGCAAGTTACAACAATAACAAGCTATATAAGACAAACGTGCTTTAACTTGTTGCTACACACAGAGTACTAATATAGGTACATAGATTGGATTACAAGAAAAATAAAACAGGTAAACCTGTGTGTAGGTATGTGCCATAGGATGACATAGAATCATATTCGAAAAACACATTAGTGAAAACAGTATGCCAAAATTCCATTCCGTTG
>JAHZMV010005367.1:0-13406 GCA_027743765.1 Coecobrya sp. COE2 | reverse complement strand
GGAACATAGAAAATGTGTGTAAACGGCAAGATCAACATGGGCATCATGAAAATTCACAATTTTCAACGGAAGCTATTTTACAAATATCAGTTCAAAATTTGCCACTGAAATAGTCTGTTTTTCTTTCATAAACTAGTTCGAAAATACATAAGTAATTAGATAAAAAAGATACGGTTACGGTTATACTTTTATATAACGGCATGATACTTGCCAAGATTAATGGTGCATATTTTTTGTTGAATTTGGGGAGGATGTGCCGAATGAGTTTTACTTACCGTATTTTTGTACAAATAATTTATCTAAACGTTCCGACCGTGAAAAATAAAAATAAGCCTTCATGTTTGAATTATTTATTTAGTTTTAAGTTTGCTTGACCATGAAGAATGAAATAATACGCAATATATATGTCGTTGGTACATGTCAGTATTTTAGTAACTGAGTTTATGAATTATTTTAAATTTTATGGTGAGCCACTAATGAAGGTACATTCATGTTATAACTTTTTAACCATTTGATGTCAACTGCCAGTTTTAAATATCGTCTTGCTTTCTCCCGACTTGAGCGGTTTTGAATTTATTATAAAGCTATTTTAAAGATTTATGCATTTGCCTGGTCATGAGCATTATGTACATTGCAATTTTAATTTAATCAATGCTAATGAGCTGTTATCCTGAGAACTGATGATACATGAAAAGATATAGCAAAATTGTCTGACCCAATCCGAAGAAACTATTCCATATTAAGTGAGTTAGATTTCTTTTTGAAAAACTTCAAACCATTCTCACCATCGCGAATAATTGCACTAATAATAACCGATGTACTGTTTCCTGAAACAGGTTATATGCTATGATTAGTGATTGCAACTTGCAATTTCCATAATATGTACTTCCGGGGATGTATGTGAGAGATTGGTTTCAGGGCATTGCTGCATTGAGCATTGAGTCATCTGTAACATAATTCTGATTGAAATGGAAGGGCAATTTTGAATATGTGGTTTTTAACAATTTTCACCGTTCAAAATTATAACTCCACGTACAGAAAGAGTACAATTTTTAAAAAAAAATCATGGCAGATTTAACTCAGGTTGTATGACCTCAAGTTTAACAAACTTGTTTAACGCACATATGAATTTCATGCAGTTAACTTGGGGTTAATCATTGGTCAATTTATTATCATGTCATTTAGAATGCTCCAAGGAAATATCACGGTGTATGTAGTACGAAATTTTTGCATGTGTGTACATTATTTTTTATTCTTTGGACAAACAAAGAGAACGACGTCCATGATACCAGAGATATTTAATGTATAACTTTTACGTTGGTATTAAATAACATAAAAAGCTAAATAATATCGTCAAAAGAATTGTACATGTATTTGAAAAATAAAGCATTTTTACGAAAGGAGTAGCAGTGACAATTTATCGCTTGGTTCCTTTCTTGGCAATTTTTATTAAATTTTAATAACATCATAAAATTTTTTTGTTCCATTTTAAGGTTTATTATTCTCTAAAATCTTTGGTATTGATTGAAAGTAAATTTTGTATCTCATAGTTTTAGGCTTGTGGTAAATTTGACATGTTTTGTATGATAGGATTATCCGCACCTTTCTTAGCTTGCTTTTATCCAACATATTATTGCGTCTTTGTTACGCTTGCGTAATCTTTGAAAATAAATGACCACTTGGTTTGGCTTTTATGGACAATGAAAACGAACTTTAAATAATAAAAATGATAATTACCTCTCAAAACTTTTTAATGGTTTGTCTTGCCTAAGGAAGAATAAAATGTTTCCAGAACAATTAAATATTTTCAAGGTTAACATTTATGGAGCAGTAGATCTCGTTCATTTCAAATTGGACTTATCTTTCTTAAATTAATAAAAAATATTGAAAGCAACAATACAAATAATATTTACGTGCGCAGTTTTCGTAGTAATAACATGATTATATCAAACAATATCATTGCAAATTACATAGCTAGTATTTTGTTTCTGAATAATTGGTTTCGTCCACAGAACATAATGATTTCAATTTAATGACTTCAATTTATAGCGTTTTAATTTCAGTCTTCACAGCAGGTTTTTGTGCGTTGTTAAGACGATATCATTTTACTAAAATCTCATGATAATGGCACTGTCGTACATTGGTACATTGATTGCTGAAGTTTCATGCCAAAAGTTGTAGAAATAAGGAAAACAATAGTCACTGTAGCTGTTAAAGTAAATTATAGTAACACGTAAGCATTACGTTGTTTTTTGTACATTTTAAGAAGCGGATGTCTATAGGTGCATCATGCATGACCTACAACGTGGTTTGACTGACAGCATAATTACAACGGCTGGAAATAAACATAACATAGTTGCCAAAATACAGCTTGAAGTTTTATGATTCCCTATCACTAATGTGTTTTTCATTCAAACCTGGTATTTCCCTACACCAAACAACTTTTATCAATAATACAAAATCACATCTAAAGGAGAAGTGTGCGTAAAAAGATTAATTGAATTTCACAAAGATAACCTATAGTTAGAAATGAAACTTGAATCAACCCAAAAATGGATAAAGATGAAAATGAGGCAAGTCACTGGATGTCCTTTCCAAATATATATATGTACTTGAAAATATTGTATAGGTTACCATTTTATGGTAAGCATTTCACGCGTTAACAATCGAAATTTTATTGTTTTCTCCAACCAAATTCAAATAAAGAATCTGATTGACTGTGCGTAATTTTGTTACAAAGTTTTGTTGGGAGGCCTGGAGTTAACAATAAATGGGTAAATTTTTTTTTCAAATTTAATATAAACATTTATTGGATTTCTGTATAAAATATAATAAGGTAAATTGTTGGACTGCAAATTTAAAATTACAGTTTTACCTCTTCCAGGTACAATTAGACCCCGCAATCAAGCCTGGTTGACATATGTCAGCAATGATGATGATGTCGCCAGCGCTCTTGTCCTTGTGGAATCCTTACGGAGAACAAAAACCTTTAAACGAATCGGAGTTATAATATTTGGAGAGGTGTCTAAAGATTTACGAATGGCAGTGAAATCTGTCTTTGACGATTTTTTCATTATGGACGACACTATGCTTCCATCATCATACGGAATTGGACTAGACAAATTGAAATTGAATGCAATTAAAGCGAAATTGTTTGCGATGTCTTTGGAATTGTATGACAGGTGCGTTTTTCTTGAGCCAAATACTCTGGTGGCTGGAAACATTGATGAATTGTTCCAAATTCGGGAATCAACCCGGGAAATTAAGAACCCATTTATTTTCAAACCCTCGAAAATACTTTGTGAATATTTGTTCAATAAACTGATGTCTTGTGATGATTCAATTGCAACTGAGGAACACATTTTTGTGACTGGCGTTAACGAGTGGAACGATAACAATCAATCCCTAATGGCTCAAGCTGCGCATGAATTAAATTCCAAATTTGGTGTGGCGATATTTTCCGTAGAAAATGGGGAGCTTGTTTTACCAAGGTACTAACAATTTAAATCTATACTTCATCCTAAAATAAATTTTTACTTGGTTGGAAAGGTCGAGTAAGAATGATATATTTATTTGAAATTTCAACTAGTGGAACTATATTTGGATATCCATGTTTGGTACAATTGGTTGATGTACCAAACACTACGGATGGTCTTGTTAACAAGCTCAATATCTTGAGAAACATGGAGTCTTTTGGTTTGATTGAGAAGGTAAGAAGTGTTTTAAGCACTTATGTGATAAGGTACGGTAGTAATAAATATCTAATTTAAAATTTACATATGATTTATTACGGACAAAATACTAATTGGCTGAATTTTAGATGATTACTAATAATTGGCTGCAGATATATGAAGAGTGTGTTAGGGAAGTGATTTTGAATCCAAAATCGGCTATTTCGTCCATCATCAATACAAAACAAACCATATATGAGAACGAGCCTATTGCTATTGTTGGAATGAGTTGTCGTTTCCCAGGTGCAAACAATTTGGAAGAATTTTGGGACCTTTTGTATGAAGGTAGAGACGGAATGCGACAGCCTCCAGCATTTCGATGGAGAAGGGAAGACGTCGTTTTTGGAGGAATGGGCAAAGAAAGCAAAACTAATGCAGGTTTTCTATCGGACCCCGTCGATCAGTTCGATGCAAAGTTTTTTGGAATAAGCCGAAAAGAAGCTGAAACCCTTGATCCACAGGGGCGACTGCTTCACGAGGTACTCTGGGAAAGCCTTGAAAACAGTGGAATAGATCCACTAAGCCTTCGTGGAAGTCTCACCGGTGTTTTCACGGGCAGCTGGATGTATGACTATAAGGATATTGTGCAGGCGTCTACTGAAAGAGATTTTTTCAGAACTTATTTGGGAAACAGCATTGGAGCAACGGCAGCCCGATTGTCATTTCTACTTGGATTAACAGGGCCAAATATTGCAACGGTATTTAAAAAAAAATTTATATAGCTAACAAATATAAATCGTTGTTTCGATTTGTAACACATATATATTTTATAGGAAAGTGGATGCTCGTCAGCAATTGTTGCTGTTCATATGGCCGTCAACAGTCTGTGGAATAGTCAATCAAACCTGGCCCTCGCAGGCGGGGTAAACCTGCTGCTTCATCCATTCAAAACGGACATAATTGAACACGTGATTTCCGCAATTTCCCAAGAAGGCTTAAGCCGTAGTATAGGCACTCCTACAGTACATTGCGAAGCATTATCAATGGAGTTGGCCTTGAAAGATGCTGGAGTCAGGCCTGAACAGGTCACGTTTGTGGAGACCCATGGAACTGGAACGAGCGTTGGGGACCCCATGGAAGTTGCTGCAGCAGCTAAAGCGTACCACACAAGAGCAAGAATGGAACCGTTGATCATTGGTTCTGTGAAGACTAATGTGGGGCATACTGAGAGCTGTGCTGGCATAACTGGCATGATCAAAACTATTCTTGCAATGAAGCATGAAATTATTCCAAAGCACTTGAATTTGGATACGATTAACCCAGAAGTCAACTTGGAAGCCATTCCTGCAATAATTCCACTGGAGCCTCTAGCCTGGCCCAAAGTTGAAGGTCATCCAAGATTTGCCGGGGTGAGTTCATTTGGATTTACAGGAACTGATGGACATGTCATCCTTGAGGAAGCACCTGAATACAAGCTTCCACAATTTCATTCTGAAATGGAGCGTCCCATGCATTTAATGAAATGTTCTGCAAAAACAAAAGAAGCGATGGATGATCTCCTTCAAAGCTACTCAAAATATTTTCAAATGAACCCAGAGACAAACCTTGCGAACACAGCATTTACAGCGAACACTGGAAGAGCTAATTTTGATCATCGTGCATTTATCATTGCAGGGAATTATGGTGAAGCTGCCAGTTGCCTTCAAGGTGTTAAGTTACAGACAGCGGTTCTTTCAAACCCAAATCCTGGAAAGATTTGCTTCTTGTTTACTGGACAAGGAAGCCAATATTTCGGCATGGCTAAAACACTTTATGAGACGAATCCTGTATTCCGGATACATTTTGATATTTGTGAAAGCGCACTGCATAAAACATATAACATTTCTATAAAACAGATCCTCTGGCATGGTCAAAATGTAAAAGATCTCTCGCAAACTATCTACAGCCAGACATCCATCTTCTGTATACAATATTGTCTCTTAAAATTATGGGAGTCCTGGGGTATTCGACCGGATTTTGTTTTGGGGCATAGTTTAGGTGAATTTTGTGCTGCAGTTGCGGCTGGTATATTGAATTTTGACGATGCACTAATGTTGGTAGCTGAGAGGAGTCGACTCATTGACCGCCTTCCTCGAGGAAGTATGCTTGTAATTAGGGCAAGTGTGCCCGAGGTTGAGTATCTGATGACTAAAACGAACATTCAGTTGGACTATGCAGCAGTAAACTCCCCCGAGCAAACAGTAGTGGCAGGGGACTCTAACATCATTCAACAGTTTCTGGAAGTCTGCAAGAAGGATGGAATGAAGGCTATCATTTTGGAAGCAAGCCACGCATTCCACTCTCGACACATGGAACAAATGCTGGAGATATACAGAAAAATAGCTGAGAAAGTGAATTATCGCACTAGTGAAATGTCCTGCCGCTACATATCTGGAATGGAAGGAAGGGAATTAGTGGATCCAAGCAAAGAAATTAATGCTGATTACTGGGTTCGTCATACCCGAGAGAAGGTATCATTCCTTGACGCATGCCAAAATTTAAACAAATTAGATTGTCAGCATTTTCTTGAAATTGGCCCCCAACCTGTGCTCTCGAGCTTTGTTATGCAAAATATTGAAGACGTAAGTGTATCCTGCTATCCATCCCTCCGTCGCAATACTCAAGATTGGGAGACAATTTTTACAAGTTTAGGAAAGCTTTATCTTCGAGGATTCAAGGTGGACTGGAATCAGTTTGATAGACCATACTCCAGAAAAAAGATTCCTTCCCTGCCATTTTACCCATTCCATAGGAAACCATTCTGGGTGGATTGTAGCAACACAGATATGGACCCAATGCATCCGCTTATTGGCTCATCAATCAAAAATGCATCCACGATTGGCATATTTGAAAACAGTTTTACGGTCAAGAAGGTGCCCTACGTAAAAGACCATTGCTTGGAGCACCGGATATTGATGCCTGGCGCTGTGTTCACAGAAATGTGTCTGGCTTCTGGTTTCTGTTTTGCAAATTCATTGCACCATATACTGGAGCAACCTAGGCGCCCTATGGCGCTTGAAAATATGACAATTTTGGCGCCATTGGAGTTAGAAGAAGATAAAGCGTATCAAATGCAAGTAATTGTAGACCTACATGAAAACGTTTACATGGAAAGCGAGTCAGCATCTGTTGAAAAAAATTCAAACAATTTTCGGGTAAGAGTTTTCCGGCAAGTCACTACAGAAAGCGAGAACACAGTCGAGTGGGTTCATCACGCGAGTGCGGTATTTCAACCAGTTGTAAATACGAACGAAATCCTTTGTCAACTCAAGCCAGAGAGGGTTAGGGAGTTAATGGAAACGAAAGAAACTTTATCGACAGAAGCTATTTACAAGAGAATTCAAGATGCCGGCATGATATTTGGCGAAACTTTCAGACAAATTGAAAAATATTGGACACACCAAACAAACGACAAAAATGAGGAACTTGTAGCGGAAATGAAAGTACCAAAAGATATAGAGAACTACGTACTTCACCCAATCATGATCGATGCGTTTCTACAATCTGTTATATTTACAACATTGCGACAAATTAAGTCCGACGCCCTTACTCTACCAGTACGAATTGGAAAACTTATTTGGCTTGGCGCTGTAACCCCGGGCTCTGACAAACTTTACATTCATGCATGGTGGGAGGATGAAATTTGTTCAATGTTCCTGCTGAATAAGGATTTAACACCGGTCGCTTTTACGACTGAGGTTGAACTTTTTCAAACCAATGTTCGAACGGTTGTTTCCATGTTGGAGCAGCAAACTCGGATCCTTCCTGATAGCTGGGAAGAAATTTGGAGACCCATTCCAGGTCCATATGACAACAGTGTTCAGCTACTGGAATTGGAGCCAATTATATCATCAGAAGATCTCAGTGCAAGATTGAAAAAAATTGACAGAAATATTTCTAAACAAGATGCTGCAGCACTCCGGAAATTGAATCGATTAGTTTACTTATATTCTTTAAATGGCCTCTGTAACCTGGGATGGACACCAAATTGTGGAGAAATCATTAATGTGGAAATACTTTGCGAAAAATACAAAATTGCCAAGCAATTTTATAAGCTAGTTCATTTCTACCTTAGAATGTTTGAGGAGGAACAAGATATTGTTCACATTATTGGTCATCAGAAAAATGGAGAGAATTGTTGGACCATAAAACGTTTGGCACCGAAGTTTGAAAAAAAGATAAAGAAAGAAATGCAAATGTTGTACAACGATATATCGGATGACGTGAAACTTGGACCGGTTATAAATATTGTTAGCAATATTGGCAACCAGTTATCAGAAATTCTAAGCGGAAAAAGGTCGGCACTATCAATTCTCTACCCGACTGAATTGAATTCCTCCGGCCAAAATATAGTATCTGCCGAGATGGGATACCAAAATTACCCTGGTTGTATAGAATGCAAATCAAAAATTAGTGAAATAGCAGGAGATATTTGGAGGCAACTGTGGCACTCCAACCAGGATAGCAATTCAAAAGGAAAGAAAGTTGTAAGAATTTTAGAAGTTGGTTCAGGAACTGGGTCCATGTCTTCACAGACGCTTTCACTACTAACGGAAATTTGGGGAAATCAATTTGAATACTATTTCACGGATATAAGCCCAAGCTTCTTTGCAAAAGCGGAACATAAATTTAGTGAATATAGGAACCAGTTAAAATTTTGCACGTTTAACATTGAGGAGCCGGCATTGGATCAGGGAATTCCTATGAACTACTTTGATATGATTCTAGCGTCTGATGTACTGCATGCCACGAAAAACTTAAAGCAGTCTTTGCAAAATTTGAGGCAAACATTAAAACCAGAAGGAACCATTTTGTTCACTGAGTCTTTGATTCAGGATAGAGCAATTACATTTGTGTTTGGACTTTTGGAAGGATACTGGAGATTTGAGGATTTTGACTGCAGACCGAATCATACGTGCGTGGGTGGAGATAAATGGAAGGAATTACTATTGGAGACCGGATTTAAATACGCAGAAATATCGGAGGTGTACATGTCAACCATGGGAGTAATCACAGCTCAAGCGTCAGATATTGAAGGCTATAAAACAAATATTGCTCGTGACATGCAATTTAGTAGCGGGAGCAATCGATGGATTATATTTTCACCTGGGAATGATCTATTAATGCCAAATTTGGTGGACTCTTTAAATGGGAGTGGAACTAGTGTAACTGAAATTTTGCCGATTGAGGACGCCGATGATGAGACTATCAGATCGATGGTGAATAGCACGTTGATTAATTCGGATATACAAGTGATTATCTACGCATGGGGAATGCGGGAAAATGTCACCGACCAGAATCAAATTTCACTTCCCTTGATGCATATAGCCAAATACATAACAGACATGAAGCAAATACCACCGAGATTATTTGTTTTCACGAGACGTGTTCATGAAATTACAGAACATAACGAGGATCTACATCCGTCAGCGGCTACACTCTTGGGAATGACTAAAGTGCTCAAAAACGAAAACTCAGATTTGTTTGTTCGTTACATTGATTTTGATTCAAATCCATCTTTGAATGAAATCTTGTTTGAGTTGGCAATGACGATTGGAGCCAAAGAAAAAGAGCGATTACAGGTTGCTTATCGGAGCGGCGTTAGATTTGAGCCAAGGTTAAGCATGTCGTTGCTATCCCAAAATTACTTAAAGTCAAGACTTCAACTTCCGTCTAGTTCCAACAGATACAAGTTAATACTACCAACAACTAAATTGATCAGTGACCTCACATTTGACGTTTTGGATGTTGAACCTCTACAAGACGTGGAGGTAGAGGTGGCAGTAAAAGCATATTCCTTAAACTTCAGGGACCTATTTTCAATTCTTAAGCCAAGTGATGATTTTGAAAAATTAATCGGCGTTGGATTGGATTTTGCTGGTGTCGTCACAAAAGTTGGAGATGGAGTAACCCCAGAAAAGTTTAAAATTGGTGATAGGGTTTTTGGTATGAATTCCAAGGCCGCCCAGCTTCCCAGCCATGTAACAATTAATGCGGAAATTTTAATTCATATTCCCAAACGCATGACGTTTGCAGAAGCAGCTACACTCCCGGCAATATTTTCAACCGGGATATATTGTTTAATGTATGTTGCCAAATTGCAACAAGGGGAAACTGTGTTGATTCATACCGGATCAGGTGGCGTGGGGTTAGCTGCAATACAAGTTGCAATGTATATCGGAGCAAATATTATCACGACTGCTGGAACACCGAAAAAACGAGCTTATCTAAAGGCACTTGGGATAGAGCACGTATTTCATTCTAGGAACACCTCATTCGAGCAAGATATAATGAGGGTGACGAACGGAAAGGGGGTAGACGTTGTACTAAATTCAATGACCGGCCCTGGCTTCAAAGAAGCAACGCTTGCTTGCTGTACAAAAAACGCTCGGTTTGTAGAAATGAGCAAACTTGGGGTCTGGACAGAAGAAGAAGTAAGCGAACGTCGACCCGATGTTGAGTACACACGTGTCGATCTTTCTGCTGTTGAAATGGATCTGTGGAAGGAATTACTGAAAAAGGTTGAGATGCATTTGCTTGAAGGAAATGTCAAATTAATTCCATACGTGCAGTATGACACGCATAATATTCGGCAGGCACTTCAACACCTGCAGAGGGGGAAGCATATCGGTAAAATTGTTGTAACAATGCCAGAAGTGAAACCGATTGAGGGTCAGTGGAAAATACTTCGGCCTCTGTTTAATGAAGAAAGCACTTATATAATTACCGGTGGGCTTGGTGGAATTGGATTTGAAGTTTGTAAATGGATGCTTGAGATGGGGGCAACTGATATTGTGCTGATTGGTCGAAATGAACCAAAGCCAGAAATACTCAAACATATTGAATATTTTAATAACCGGATGGGTTACAATGTAAAAATTAAATTGGGAGATGTTGGCAAATATGACCAATGCAAAAGAATTTTTGACAAAATTCTCGAGAAACCTAACGATAAACCAATTCGTGGGATTCATCATTGCGCTGGTGTTTTGCGGGACAACTTTTACGGAAACCAAACATGGACCTCATTCTCGGAGACATTTAATCCTAAAGTTGATGGCACATGGAATTTACACAATTTGTCTAAACCAATGTCTCTGGAGCATTTTGTGTTGTATTCATCAATATCAGCTTTAGGAGGAACACCAGGGCAGTCTAACCATGCTGCCGCAAATTGTTTTGAGGATGCGTTTGCGCACTATCGACATTCCTTGGGTTTACCAGCGACGGCCATTAATTGGGGACAATGGTCGCAAGTTGGATGCGCTACGGAAATAAATATTCCTGGTGTGCGAGCAGTAAGCGTTAAAAGAATGTTAAATGCGCTGGAGGTGGCACTGCGTATTCCAACCGTTCAAATGTGTTTTGGCGACTTTGATTCTTTCAACGTGTGGATGACCAGCGCACCTATCATTAAACATTACCTGGATGAGGGAATTCTCAAAAATCTAAAGGATGGATTTGACCAAAATAATCATGTATTGCCCAAACCGGACAAATTCTGGCAGGAAATGGATGAGGCCGTTCTTAAAATAGAAAAAATGGCCATAGTAACGCGGTACGTCAAGGTGATACTTCGTACAGCGCTTAGAATGGAAGAGAATGAACCAATTAACGAGGATGCAAACATGAAAGAACTTGGCGTTGACTCACTAATGCTGATCGAATTGAAAAACACGATTCAAAGTTTGTTAGGGTCTCGACTAACCGTAACAGCAAATATGCTGAAAGATTGTAATACGATTCGAGACCTTTCTAATGTAATCGTAAGCAAGATATACGACCGCGAAAATAGTGGTGCAAGGCAACAATGCCTCCCACCAGAAGAGTTGGAAAAGTTATTAAAAACTGATTGTAATTTGGACAAGTGTATCCAAGCACCAACTACCCCTGAAAAGAAATTGAAATCTGTTCTTATAACCGGCGTCACAGGACAACTTGGACCATACGTTCTGTCAACACTATGCAAACCTGAGTATGAGCATATTGAAAAAATATTTTGTGTTGTTCGAACCAACCAAGGAATTAGCCCACGAGGAAAACTCGAAGAGATATTGGAACAACGTTTACTTTCAAGTAAAGTTGATATGAGTCGAGTGGAATGCATCAAGGGTGATGTAACTTTAGAAAATTTTGGAATTGAGCAGGCGAAATATAATCATTTATGCGAGCTTGTAGATGGCATTATTCATTTGGCAGCTAAATCAGATTACGTTGAGCCATACATAAAACATGGCACCGGAAGTGAGGATATTCGAAGCGTAAATGTAATAGGAACATTGAATGTGCTAAAGTTTGCTTCAACAATGAAAACAAAATGGGTGTACTTCGCGTCTTCGATATTTGGAGTATTTGGAGGAAATGCGCAAGGTAATCTGTGTGATGACTGGCCTGAAAACTCTCAAATAAAAGTTGTTGCCGAGAATTGCATATACTAGGTTTCCCTGCATGTAAGTTTGTTTGCGAGATGTTACTGAAACAAGCGAACGAGAGAGGTATTCCATGTAAGGTTTTCAGGTTTCCATGGATAATGGGAGATAGTGAGACAGGCATGTTGGATTACAAGAAAAATTATACTATTTTAAGATTCTTGAGCTACCTGAAAATAACCTCAATACCTGTCACACCAATACCCGCTTTGGTACTTCCGGCTGATACCTGTGCTGATTTGTCCATTAAGTTATTTATGGACAATTCAGTACCCAATGAAGTCTATAATGTAGTTCATCCAGATCCACAGTTGGAAGTAGAATTTGTCACTGTTGCTAGGGAAGATTTTGGAATCGAAATAAAGCCAGTCGACTGGCAGAGTAACGAATTCATAGAGAAACTGTATGCAAGCAATATGCCATTAGCTGCAATGAAAGAGATTTACTCTGACGTGGAAGTAGCCATTTTTATTTCAACTACTGACTCGTTGAAAGCAATCCATGGTTATCTGGAATCACATGACGACTTTTTTGCCGACAATAAAATTGAAAAAAATATTTCAGATTATTCTAAATTTATGCCGAAATCTATGGATGTCATTCGAAACAATTTGTTGTATCTCAAGTCAGCCGGCGTTTTGAAAGATTTTGGTTTATAATATCTGCTTTTGCATTTCATCTATTTTTTTACTTTACAGTGAATCTATTGTTTTTAATGATTGTTAAATTCGAAATTTTTAGTTCATTTCGTATACGTGTACAAATAAAATTTCAGTATATCTATTAAATAATAATTGGTCTCACGTAATACAATGACAGATATAAAAAGTAGTGTCAATTAAATTATTAGTTCATTTGCATTATCAGATAGTTTCCATGATAACAAGCATCATCAAAATTTACTTAAATTTTTATCTGCGACAGCACTCCATGTTACGTTTGATTGTGGTTAATCAAATTTTCGTACTGAGTGTATCCTATAGAGATCATACCACAAGGATGATCGAAACTACGTAAAGCCGCAGGTCCATTCTTCTTGTAATACACCTATGCATATGTAGAGGTTTAATATCGTATGCCTTATTGGTTAAGCCGATAACATTTTGCTGTTGAAATCATGACTTGTCAAATATTAGTTGCGTTGCATGTTTATTATCGGTTTCAGTTAATAGAGTAGAAATTGCTTAGCATATTTCCAGGAAGTTCAGGTTGATTATATCCGTATCATGCTGTTCCCCCCGCACATTCCCCTCTCGACATTTCCCCC
>JAHZMV010005366.1:0-10933 GCA_027743765.1 Coecobrya sp. COE2 | reverse complement strand
TCCTTCTTCTCAATTTCTTCTCTGAGTATCTTCAGTACTTCCACTTGTCCACTTTCTTCCACGCTACCATTCAAATTCCTACTGGATCCCGATTCACTGATGGCACTAGAATAACCACCTCCATCCACACTACATCCCGCTTGATCTGACAATGTCATCACTGAACAAATTTTTAACGACGACATTGGATACTCTTCTTCTTCCCCTCCCCCCTCATGGTTAGAAACCAGGTCATTTTCTTTACAGGAATCATCCGTTTCTGCCTGCATTTCCCCCGACTCCTCCTCATCTTTAGCCATTTCGGATTCCACCTCAGACTCCTCGGATTCCGGTGCAGACGATGAGGAAGATGACAACTCCTCCAAAACTTCAATTACTGTTCTTTCATCGTACAACATTTTAACTAGCTTATTATAAACCTTATCAGCGGTCGATATTACAACACAAACAACAGGTGTGTCAATATTCACTTAAAATCACTCTTTAAATCTTAAATCTCCAATTATAATTTCAACTGAGATGAGTTTAGTTAAATAATTAATAATTTCCCACTACTTAACATCTACACCGAAAATCTTGAAGACAAAACTGAAAGAGAAACCTGATGTTTCAGAGAAATTAGGTCAAATGGCAGCGATAAATGTTCGAAGAAAACTCGAATCAAGATTTGCATTTATTTTTGTACTGGTGGCTGGTGTAGGAAATGCACTTTTCAATACACGCTTGCATGAAACTTGCAAAAACTTTCCAAAAAAAAAACAACAATCGCGAAAAAAAGTGAGAGTAAACAAATTCATCTGACCGATATCGCTGCCTATTTTGCATTTCACATTTTGCCTTTGTGTCTCTGCCTGCGCATCATAATAGCTCATTATAGCATTTCGGGCATTGAAAAGCCTGCATCTGGCATTCTTTTTGCAGTGAGGTGAATATGCACTTGTATGCAACCTATTTACTAGAGAATTTAATGAAGCATTAACTTATATTTTGATTTTATTGTTATTAAATTACAGTAATTATCTTTGAGCAGTTACTACTACTTACTAGTAGAAGATAAGATATTATGTACATACATTAGCCATCCTTAATCCTTGAAAAATGCAACAATGCAATGAAAATGTCATTTTGTTTTTGTGACAATGACTATTCCTTCATCTTAAACAACAGGCATGCTAAATTACCTCGGTTAACTATTATTTTCCTAATTACTAAACGTACAGGAGTTAACTGGTTGAAAGGATTTATGTAGCCCATCATGACGTAAGGAGCAAATTTGAGAGTTGGATTCATGTTAATAAAGTAAGAATTGTACTTTAAACTTTAAGGTTTATGGTATTTTTTATGATCATTTCGTTTTCACCTTCAACCTTTTGCCCTACTTTATTCGAAAAGTAAGGTTTAACTATTATCCATTATCCATCTATGTCAATAATTTTTATAACCATGTAGGAATGCCTTGTTCCAGTTAATTTTTCTGCTTTAACTACCTATATTTCAACCTACTTAACCAGTTCATTGACAAGCGAATGAAAAAGCATGAAAGAATTTGTGCATATTTGTAGACTGAACTACACAACAATTTCCAAATCCAATTATATTGAAGATCAAAAAATATTGGAACTGTGAGAAGTAAGTGCAATATCTAACTGACAATCACTAATTTTAGTATTTTCGTGGTGTTTCAGTAAAATTTTGCACAAAAGTTCACCTAAAAATGTCGCCGTGTCAAGGAACTCGTGGTTTACCGTTGACCCTGTTGGTTTTGATATTAGTGGGATGCGGGGGAGTTTTGTCAAAAAGTTTCCTTAGAAGAGTAGGTTTACCATTTTAATGGACCATAACTTGTTATTATCGTACTTCCCAAGAGACAACCATGGGGTGTCTTGAGACAGTATTGTTTATTATTAACCGTTTGCATTGAAAACATGATTGTTTTGTATTTTTATTATCCAGAACCCTTGTCAATGTGAAGATGACTTAAATCCCACCATGGAAACCTGTATGTGTTTGGCTGGTTACGGTGGAGAAGTTTGTATCCATGGCAACAATACCTATTGTGAATGTTGCTACACTGTTCTTTTCCCCATGTGCGATCGGAACCAAGGCTGTTTCAACGTTGGAGAATGGGACTTTACGGATAATGAGCTGTTCTAATTATTACTTAAAAATTAATCCGTGGCCAGGATATTTAAAAAAAGCTCGTATAATATTTATTTAATTTACTTGACTTGTACCTTTTCATATAATCTTATATTTATTGCATTGTTATTAAACGGTCAATGGCATTACTACTCGTTCAAATACTCTCATAAACGTAAAAGTTATTGGCATTCGCCTACATTGTACTATTTTACTGAAAATTGAAAGGGTAAACGGAGTTTTCATTGCTGGTAAAATTACTATTGCTATTAGTAACTATATTATTGATATCGGTTGATAGCATCCTTCCAAATTGTGGTGGGGCCAAGAGACTGTTTTCAGACGATGTCTCTGTAGAGGATCTCGATCCGGAAGGAAAAGATGTGTTAGCTGAGAAGGATGGACTTGGTCCCAAACGAAGTCGTTTCTGATGAACCGGTTCGCGTGTCTCCACTGTGGCAGGTACCAGCGGCAATGGAGCTTCCCGTTCTGACATTGTAGCGTTTTGACGAGAGGGGAACTTGAGAGGTTTGAGAGGAGCTGGCTGAACTGATGCTAGCGCATTTGTCCCTATTCCTGGCATTGGTCCTTTTGAACTAAAATAAAAATAAAAATTATCAACTGACTATGAAAATTTTCGTAATTATAGCGATTTCTGGTACTCAGAGGAATGACAAACTTACTGCATGACGCTATGATGAAGTTTCAACTGAACAAGTGATTTGAAGCTCATTCCACAAAGTCCACAAACATTTAGACCTTTTGGTGGTTTAGCTTTTGGCATGGGAATTGAATTGGCAGGTCCACCAAATATTTCGATGGCTTCCCTCTGGTGAACTTCTGGAACAGGAACTTCCTTAGATGAGGTTAGAAGCCTGAGTGGCGGAAGAGAATGTTTAGTTGCGGGAATAGGACTGGTGCCACCATCCCTGCAGTTCAGTCTGGCCGATCGAATTATATTTTCCGAATGGGGTGGGAAGGAATTTGCTTTTCGCATTGGAAACTGATTACTTGGAGGTGGCTGCGATGACACTGATGAGGATGCCAACGGCCAGGTGGAAGTTAATGGCATAATGGTATTTGACATTTGCTGTGTTGACGGCAGTTTAGTTATCGTTGCAGGTTTGCCCTCTTTTGATGACGTCAAGTGAGATTGAATAGGATGAAGTTTTGTCATTGGGTTTATATCTGATTGGGAACAAGCTTCCAATGGGAGTTGATTTGACAAGGCAAAATTAAGCTGTGGCATAGGCGGCAGTTCACCATGAAAACTGGAAGAGCTGGAATTAGAACTTTGATGGAATTGAACATTTACCCGTGTAGCTGTTGAAGTAGTAGCTTTTGGTGGAACTGTTTGCAATGCAGTCAATGACGTGACCAGGGAATCTATTACTTTATGTTGATGTTTCTGGTGTGACATTTTGCCCCTCTGTATATTAGGAGTGAATGGAATATTTTCTGCATCAGGACTTTGAGGTAAAATTTCAGTTCTGGAACTGATTGCTGTTGTTGGATTTTGTGGTACAGGTAACGGCAACAATGCTGGGGGTGGAAGTTTCCTCTTCCTCTGGATGGTAGAATGGGCAATCTGAACTGGAAGAGCTGGAGCCGCTGGTGCTATTTCTGAGGATGAGTGTAGGGCTGTAGTAACTGCATTCTTCGTCAATCTGAACTTTTCTTTTACTACTATCATATCATTAAGCTTGTCTAGTACAACTTTTGTACTTTCCAATTCTCCCTCCATATCTTTTTGATCAGTTTCCCATTTTTTCAGTTTATGAACAACTTTATGAAACAACTGACCAACTTCTCGTTTGAAAATGTCTATTTCTTTCCTTTGTTGTACAGAATTAGGATCTATTGGATTAACAGGCTCTTGCTCCAGTTTACAGATGAGTGTTCTGAAGAACCCCTGCAACTTTGAAACCTTTGTTCGAATACGTCTAAATGACATTGGTTCCTCTTTCTTTTCTTTCCTGTCTTTCTCCAACTTTGCATTTCTCTTTCTTAACTTATCCAGTTCAGCCTGTTGGGTCTGAAGCTGACTCTTTAAATTCTCATTTTCCCCCACTACCTCAGCTATAAGCTCATTCTTCTCTGCAATCACATTTGCATTGTCCTCAAATCGTGTTTGCAGACCTTCAATGAAGTTAAACCCATCCCTAAACATTTGTTTCACTGAACTCCTACTTCCACTTGCATTTTTCTCCTGATTAGCTTCATAGAAATTAATCCAATCGATAAGCTGAGCGACCTCAACGAGGATATCGCCCCCGTTCTCATTTCTTTGTTTTACGGTAATGTCGCTGTTTGTGTCACTATCACTGCTATTTAAACTGTTGCCACTACTTGTCCCACCGTTTATGGAGGGGGATAGTTCGTCGTCATCAGGAGAAGAATCAGAAAGCACAATCACTTCCTGTCCTGGATGACCATCGATCATGGCTTGTGGGGCAATGTTACTTGAATCACCCATTGTTTTAATCGATTGATTGGAAAATAATATGCTTAATTGAATTTTGGGAATTATTTTCTCACAATACGATCTCTGGTTTAGCTGAAAGTTGGGAAGTGAATGATGAAATTGTTAGATAAACTGACCAGTTATATGGGAATAGTCTGGGATAAAACTATTTGTTTGTGGTAAATAAGACAAGGTGGCCAAGGTGGAGTAAAAAAGGGTAGATTCAAGATTTAAAAGAAAATTGAATGAAAGTAAGACAAACCCTCAAACAAACAGAGAGTACCTATTGGCTTTGTCCCTTGATACTTGTTCTCGTTAGCTTTTCTTTTTTTAATTTCCAGCATACCAGGTAGCTTAAGTAAAGATCTGCATACCGGTTTTTACTTATGGAATATTTTGAAGTAAAAAACAAACACACTGACAATGTCCAGAAAATTCAAGTAAATCCATTTCACGTGATAATTTTATTTTTAGAGCAGGTTGAAGTCGGTAGTGACCCTTCGACTTCAACTTCAACCCTTTTCATCCCTTTTCCCCGTATACTTAAATCTTAATCCCTTTAGTGGGACATCATTATTATGCGTTTTTATATACTACTCGAAAGGGCAAAAAATCTTACTACGATGCAAACCAAGTTTAAAGTCAATAGCAATCCGTTATCTATTGCATGTACAGATAAAACTTGACGGGGATTCAATTTCTGATCTTCACACATTTTTTCCGTTATAGAGGCTAAACTGGTAAAGATACTGAAAACATGCGCATAATATTATTACCATCTCAATAATAAAAAAATAAATGGGCTAAATCTGTTTTTAACAAGGAATGGAAATATTTTTCTATTATTTGCATGGAAAGTTTTCCTTTTAAAGTTATTGGAAATTCTTTATTGACTCCGGCCAGATCTAACAGTCTAACAGTCTAACTCGGGTATATAGTTTACCAACAATTTAAATCACCAACATTAAAGTATTCTAATCATATATCTTAGTTTCAATAAAAATGATCCTTGTCATATATAAAATTACAAATACATACTTTACATCGTGAACTGGCAAAATCATGCATGAAATGCAACCTTAATGAAATGTGAACTTATTTTATATGAAAAATAACAAAAACAATTTTTTATTTGTGTTGATTGGTCTGTACTACAAAATAAATCAAATCAGCAAGTTGCAATGCAATAAATAAAATTATTAATTGGGAAAATTTAACAATCACATGCAACGGTCTTTCTTCATATTTACAATTTTCCACTGACATTTGTCATATACATTAAATTTGCCAGCCCAACTGCTGGTCTGCACATTTTGCAAATTCTAGCAGAAACATCTCGTAAAACAGCAAATTCACAAATATACAGATTCAAATATAAAAGTGCGTATTATTAATTACTATGTATTGAAGACTATTAATTGAAACTATACACATGCTGATTACTATAGCGCCGGGGCGAAGTGAAGTAAACGGAAGAAGAATACAGAAAAGTGTAGTAAGTAGGTATTAAACTACTCTTATTTATTTCTAGTTTTGAATGCACGTTGCAATTACTTGATTATGGATATGGTTATCGCATTTCAAATACCTATACATAATCTGATAATGATAATATAAGTTTGCGTCCATTCATACATATTAAAATCTCTATATCACAAAGATCAGATGCACTGTTTCTTATGGCTGGAAAATGACAATATCCCAATGCTCATTACCCTGGAATTTTTTTAACAAGGGTGACTAACTTGAGTATCACTGATGAAATTAGCATAGCAAGATAATAATTACTCAGAATATGATATACCAAATATGCAGTTGAACTACCTTGGGCCATGTGGCATCCAACAAACAAGGGCAGGGCTTGGGATGCCATTATTTTGCTCAAAAGATATATTATTTATTCCTATGTAGTTTCTTCAGGAGACCTTGCTTGTTGTGGAATTCCCACGTTATTTTTGCCTTTCAGCTTAGAAATCATTACACCGACCGACCTGCCGGTCATAGTAATTATTGATACCAACGAAAAGATATTTACGAAAGTATTTCCATACACAACTGTCATTGGCATGTCACCATATCAATCTACCCACCCGATTTTATGTTTTCGTCATACTTTACAAAGAAGCGAGATAAGACTCACATTCTACTTTCTCATCTCGATACATGGACAGCACCCACTTAATTGTACACTTGGTGCAAAATTGTAATGGACCACACAAGTATCTAACGTCTCCATTAACTGCCTGTCTCTCAAATCTCCATTTCAACTGTTTTTCCTGTCAGTATCGAAGCAACAACCTTAGAGAGAGGATCACCGAATACGTCTAGCTGTTTGTGCATTTCTACTGTGAAAATTCCATCTCTTCTCAATAAATAAAGGTAAGGTACTTGTTTACCATTTAAAAACAATCAACTGCTCATTATTACTTTATTGGTGTCACTGGAGAGTATTTACTTGCATATATTTAAAATTCTCATCGCGTTATATTTGACCCGTACAGATGCTGCCAACGTGGAACCTGTACCTAATGGTCCTTGGCCTTGTCATCCTAGGATCTCCACCGGGCCTGGAAGGTTATCCTGCCGATCCAGCAGCGGCAGCAGCGGATCCGGCAGTAGCGGCGATTCCACCTGCCGCCGTTTCCCCCGTCCCCGTGGAGCCCATCGCCACAAAATCTGCAGTACCAGTGGCGCCTCCGCAGCCAACTGGAGGTGGAGTGATCACAGAGCACAAGAACCCTGATGGGAGCACCGTCACCATCACTAGGTACAATGGCCCATTGCCAGCCAGTGCTTTCCAGAATCCGTTGGCGTCAGGTAAAAATGAAATTTAAAAATTATGCATCTCATCATTACTATCGATCTTGCTTTCACCTCCATCTTAATTACTTCTATGCTTTATTGCTTACCCTCCACCACCTCAAAATCATCACTGGTCATTTTTCTGTAATCATTTTTACTTAATTAGGGCTATACCATCAGGGCTTGCATGATAATCTTTATCAGACAGAGCAGTTGCTTCAGCTTCAACGTCAAGCTACTATGCTTCGAAACATTCAACTTTTAAACAGTTTATATCCCATTTACCGCACTCCTGCCTATATCCCTACTTATATCTACACACCGGCAGCAGGTACTTTATATGCTTATCTTTAACCTCTTTCCATGAGATATATGAGAACAAATTCGTGTATATATATTTAACTAATAAATGTATATGTATTTGTTTTATTCATTCTTCAGGTCCATTCCTCTCTCCATTCTTTGGCTATGGCTATCCATTCGGCTATCCGTACGGTGGCCAACCTGGCGTCATCAAGTCGGTCAAGTAAGATGCTTCGACTTGCGTGGACTCAGGATATACATTTGAATATTTTTGTAATGACAATAACCTTAAAGCCATCTTTTGTTGTTTAATTTATCTGCCCAATTTTAACCAATGATTTAAATATTCTGTTTTGCAATTTGCATTTTCTGTCGCACAAGAACGTTTTAATGCAATGAATGAGGTATTTGTTTTTAAAAAATGGTAATGACATGACAATAATTATATCTTTTGATTAAACGTCTCATCTTTCATGATAGCAAGCATTTTATCACCAAATGACTTTACCATGATATTGTATGTGAATAAATTAAAAAGAATACCAATTGATTATATACCTAAGCTCTCCCAAGAAAAATATTCTATTCAACATGCCAAATGCCATATATTGTACGAGCATACATAGTTGTAAGTTTCATTTATGTAGAAGCACCCGAGACACTAGACTGGAAAGGAGAAAAGTGCGGTGAGCAAGAGCATCGTATCATGATTCATGACAAATGGTTCCATCGGAATTCATTTATGAGCTTCTACATGGTTAGCATAGATAAGTCATAGATGCAAATTCAAAATAGCAATGCTAATCGTTATCATATAGATAACTGTATTCTATCGGAATCGGACTCGGAGCCTGTTGCAGCTTGGTAGAATGGTGACGTTGGACAGATTTCTATGTTCAATAACCCTCGCACTTTTTTCTTGAATATCATCCAACTCGGTCTTCATTAGTGGAAAGCTACCCAACCTTCATACTCATTTATTTTTCTATACCTTACGAGCAATTAAAAAAAATTATTACAAAAATTTTTAAAACTACGATATTTTAATAATTTATCGAAAGAAAAATTAAAGATGTTGCGAAGCAGCCTGTCACGTAGTAGTTTGGTAAGAAATCACGATAATTATAATTTGGTTCTCAACATTGGGAACATGAAAGCTGCAGTTTTAAATGAGTTAATGGTTACATTAAATTAAAATTTAATATTTTTCTCTTTTTAAAATATATTTTCAGGTGGTGGCTGGCATCTTGGTGATGATGTGCCTTCTCAAGGGAATCCATGGCCAGAAGCACGTGAAAGGTGGAAACAAAGCAGTGGGAACACCACCTTCATCTCCACCGGAGAAGACGCCGTATCTACCAATTCCCTTTTTGGGTGAAACCTCCGGCATCCCCACTCATCAACATAGCGGCGCGGTGAGTCTTTTGGTGCAGCAGAATAGCAGCCTCCCATTTTCAGTACGATTCCCCAGGCCTGAGAGGAAGAGTTCCAAGTTCCATTACCCAATGCTACCAACTGTATACTGGAGCCTGCACAAACGACCAGAGGTGCCTTTAGTGGAACCTGAACAGGAACTGGGATTCGGACTGGACTATGATTAATAAAAATTTTATTATTTTTTAAGTCTTAACTAAAAACTAATGAGTGAGCTCTCCGCGTATTTTAATGGGTTTTTTGTGATAATATGTATAGGTAGCTAATTCGCATTTTACAGTGATTTTGGTGTAATTTAATTTAATTAATGTGAAACGAGTGTATTTTGAAATACAACCAGTATAACTGGGAAATAATTTAGTGATGCTTTTTCGGATAAATGAAGATAAATAAATTATTACGATACGCTAATAAACAAATAATAATCACTGACTTATTTTACACATTTTACGTTGTTTTAATGGACTCTTGTTTATTTTGCGAGGGCATAAAATTTTGAGATGAAGGATTATTACCGTTAAAAGTTTAATTTTCGTCTTTAAGTAGTTTCTTTCATAAAACTAAAGTGTGTTATACATTTATAGCATTTGCGTAGGCGTTTATAACTGCTGACATTTCATTGGCATTGAATTACCCATCCTGACTATTATATGCATTGGTGATGGAATATGTGGAGGATGCACGAATGTCACCCTTATGTGTACTTTGTACTTTAAACCGGGGAAAATTAAAGGCTAATTTGGCATCGATTGTGAAAATGAATTATACCTCATTCTTTTACAATGTATTATTTTAATCGGTTATTAAATTGAAATCAAACAAATTGTCAGACATTTCCAAGCACAATTTTATAATCTATAATTATCTGATTGCTAATAAATCAATTTCTTCTTTGAAAAGATTAAATGATAGAAGAAAATGTGCACATCTTTTGTAACATAGCTGAGATGAACTGTCATGCATTTATTATTAAAAATTATCTTACAAGTTACGAACAGTTGCTTATATTGTTCCAGGATGTCTGTCCGTCGGTCTAGCCGTTATTTCAAGGAACAATTTGTAAGCACTTTTTTGAAACCATTTTTTGCAATGCAGCTTCCTTATCAATGCGTAAGCGACAATAAATCTTGTTTAATTACCAATGTAATGCAAACGGTTAACTGTAACCATTATAAAACCTATTAAAATTTCAACCTTCGACTTACATACATTAAAAATTAAGTTAAAAAATGCATTTGCTAGCTGAGAAAGTACTGTTGTAGCTTCGCAAACTCTTGAAATCATACGGGGCACCCTGAGAAAACAAAAGCATCAGACAACCTACGAAATATTTGAAAACCACGAATTAAACATATAATGTAATTGTTAAAGCAAAGCTCATAAGCATACCCACATAACAGTAATATGTGAAATTGAAAAGATGAATTTTATAGTAGAATAACTCTCCCTAATAACTAATCTAGTAATTTGACAGTAGATATTAGTATTATCAATTCGCTTTAGTTTAAGTAATTTAGCATACTTTATTGCTTACAAATGATGTTCTTTTTGGACAATTTGTTCGAAATATTATCAATTAATTCTCTTATATCATGACATATAATCAAGCCCCGCCTTCTAACATTTCCCTAGATTCTGCGTACAGAAATTCATTTTAACCAGTTCTTTCGGAAATAAATCAGAAATGATGTCAGCTTCCAGTGGTAACATTCGTTAACAAATAATTAGGTAACATGGTAAAGGAAAGTTTTTAGCCTTTACCATGCCAAGCTAATTATTTTTGGAACTATT
>JAHZMV010005365.1:0-15263 GCA_027743765.1 Coecobrya sp. COE2 | reverse complement strand
TAAATTGTGTTATCTTTTCTTACCCGTGAACTATTTACGGCCCCAATCCTAAATGTTTGAAATAGGTAAGCATGACCACTGAGTAATTCCACCCACAATATGCATGGTCGCTACGGGAAAATACCACAGTATTATAGAATTATGGATTAATGAACTTAAAACTACAATCTTTTTCACATAGTTTCAATGAAAGGAACTTTAATCCCAGCAGTTTGCTATTTTGTTGTATTTAAGCCACGGCTTGTGAAGTGTGTTAGGAATTATCAATTTCGTTTCAAATGAAATGAATGGCAGGTAGTTCAAGTGCGAATTTTCCGGTATTTCCACAAAGTTATGCGGCTAAAGTACAAGAAATCTCTTTCTGCATTTTTAATTCCCTCACATGGTTTTCAAAATATTTGTTACTTGTTACTATCTACTTCAAAATTAGTTGAAATATTCGGTCGTCCTATTTCATCTTTATTCGCATATAATAGCGTTTTTAACCTTCTGTGCATCCTTGAATCTGCCCATTCGCACATTCGAACGATTTAAGTACCTATGTGGTTTTACAATCGATGGTTACTATAAAGAAGATTGATAGAATATAATGGGGTCGGACATACAAAATAATGCATGCAGGTTTACTCTACTTTTGTAGTTCCTTTAATATACAGTGGCGTAGCCAGCCGGGATCCCATGGGGGGGGGTAACGCAATAAGCGTAATGTTGCCCCTCCCCCTTCATATACGCCCATGTTAAAATCGGTCCCCAGGGGGGCATCTGCCCCCTTGCCGGGAGGGGGGCCTCGCTACGCCACTGTTAATATACATATTATGTAACTATTTCGATTTTTCAGTGTATCCGTATTCCTAAGTTGTTTTAATGTCACTTTTGTTATGTAGATTATAATAAAACGAGTCACTATAAGGACATATACAAGTAGCTATAGGGTTTTATTTCAAAACAAAAAAGTAACCAAGTATGCATCGCATTTTGGTAAAAATAGGTGACATTCTTCACACCAAAAGCTCACCTTCCCTGTGTGAAAAGAATAATCTCCCATATAGAGTCTCGCCTTACACTGGCTGTCAAGTGCCATAAATTTCTGTCAAAAGTCTCTTCTCTCAACTACTTTTACTTTCTCTTCCAACAAAACTCACACAGGATATTATTGTAGGGATCTGTGAAAGTCTGAGAGAAATATGATCTTTGGTAGGAGAGAGAAAGCCCAACTTGTGTCCTGCTCTCTTTCTTGGTGAAAATGAAGGGCTCATAAACGAGAATGGATGGATATTATGCTCACTCTTCATTTTACGACGAGTTGGAGCTCTAGCTCGTCAGGCTTTATAATATATAGTTCCTCCAAATAACTTATAAGATATTGTGCTCAATGCACAGACAATCTGATAAAAGAGAAAACATTAGTGCTAGTAGAATGTGTAATAACAATATGATATGTATAGTTTGAGTCAAACGAATTCTCATCCTTCTTATAAATGTTTTTGTTTTTCTTGGCGATGGCGACTACAGTTTCCAGTTTCTATGGCCATTGAACTGGCTAAGGACAAAATGTCATTGTCGTTTTGCAGTTGTTTTTACGCGTGAATATATTTGCATTTTTAGAATAATAAACCATGTCGTTTTGTGATGCAGTCACTTCTTTTTATAGTTCTTTCATATATATTTTATGAATTGATTTGCATGATCATAAATTTTAAAACGCAAAAAACCGGTATCAGTTGGCATGGAAAAAGAATCATAAAATTCTTTTCTCATGTTATTCTCGGAAATGGGAATGATGCTTCCGCAATAGATTTTAAATTTGAAACTGGAGGCCATTTTGCTTTGAAATGGGGCATTGTAGATATGAAATATGAAATCAAAATATTCAAATCTTAGAAAAGTGTTGAATTTTTCTTGTGCTGTTTGCTTCTGTTTGTTATCAATGTAATAATCCTTTGACCTTCCACAGATGATATTCTTGAGTGAATATGAATTACAGCAAGATTCTCAATGATTTTGTTTACAAAATTGACAACCCTGAGTGTCGAAATATGAGTAAAGTCTAAGTTTACAATTCCATGAAAAATTGATACACATACAAGATGAAACATTAAACTAGATTTTCATGATTCATGATTTTCTGTATAGTAATAGCATGAGTATAACATTCTGTAATGTCAAGTGCTTCCCTATTGTACATTTTCTGGGAATTCTTTCTAAAATGCGGAAAAGAAAGAAAGGTGGGATTATTTGGAGTGTCAGTAGCATAAACGACATATTAAAGTTCAAAAACAGCGGTTATTTTGATGAAATATTTTAAACTGGTTTCAAATATGCGAAATACGAAACCAAGATGGATGTGAGCGATACCCTTTCTGCTGACCACACAGAAATGAACCAACCGATTTTATGAACTTACACTGAATTCTGTTATATTTTAGAGGGCGTTCTTATGACGTCTGCATCTGTCCATTTTTATGGTATTCTGCCTCGATCGATAACAACCAACGACAACGACTAGTCAATGGTAACCGTATCGCATTTAATTCAGTGCTTTTAAATTCACGATTGCTTTTGCTTATGCATAGCTAAAATGATCATGGTTTACAGAATTATAGAAACGATGCTAAATCGATAGAATTCGAAGTGACAGTAATTTCCTTCTATGCTTCCTCTTCTCACATCCGGAAACTCCGGCCTAGATATTATATTCCATATGTTTTTGCAGTGACGGTGGTTGAGGTTGAGATATGCATTTGAGCACAATTTTGTAATAGTACGCATTTTAATACGTTTTGTATATATAGTACAATCTACTCGTAGTATTTATTTCTTCACAACAGTCTAGCTCACGACAACCATCAGGGTGAGATGGAAAGAGAGAGACAGAAGAAATAAAGAAACTGATTCACAATGTCAGTAGTATTGCGTTGGGACTTAAGAAGGAGAAAGGAAAACTAACGAAAAAGTCTGTGAGTCTACATATCGACAGTGGCACTTGAGTGAGTGATAATAGTATATTATTAGCACGGGTCTGAGACGTGAGACTAAAACCATTCGGGGCGTTGTCGACTTATAATGTCTGCTGGGTGCTGCTGTACCAAATCTTTTTACATAACATCCTTAGTCGATTCATGTATATATCTCGGTGGGTTGTAAATGGTGTATTAAGGTACCTTTTTTCGTTCGATGCCACATTATTCCTCTGTCAGTAGGGACCAAACAGCATCTTTCCGTAGATCCTTCTTATTTTCTCTTTTCTACACGAATCTGCCACTTTGTAGTTTAGTATACCATCCATGTACTAATATTTTAATATTAACTGTTTTACTTTTTCTCCAGCTCAACTCCATTTTACGTCATCTGCTTTCTCTCAAACTTTTACAGAATCCACAAAAGCAAGTAAAAAATGAAGGCGTATAGAATAAAAGAGTAAATGTAAACGAAAGGAATTATGTAACTATTAGATTACTTTAAAATGAGCTTGCATCGAGTGTATAAAGAATGAAATTGTGTGCGCTTTTACTTTTCCATTTAAACCATGCAAACTAACAATTTCCATTAATTTTATATAACCATCTTTAGGTATTATTTTCATATCAAATTATAACCCCGACTAAATCCAGAATGTAAACTGGTTTTGATGAATTAAACACAAAATGAATCCAGAGGTACATAGGCCCTTCTACAGGAGTACAATGCCTTATTATTTTTGACTGCATATAAATGGCAATAATGTTCCGGTAAGGTAAATTTGCTCACTACCTGGATAGATCCTTACTTGCCATTCTTAGTACGAAAAAGGAATTACGAACAGGCACATTACTATTCTCTGGAGCTCACAAAGGAGAAAGCGAGGTAGTCTGTCAGGGACGACGGATCACCTAGCAGGCATCATTTACCAAAACGCTATAAAAGTCGGTACTCTGTGTTTGGTAGTATATATGTATGCATATAATGTATAATGGCTTACATGGAAAACTAGATAATATGCTATTACCGCTGCTTGTTCACTTTCACTGCTTTTATATCTTCAATTCTTCACATTATAACAGCTTTTCTTTGCAATTCCATTTACTCTTAGCCGAGGTAAACAAACAGGATGGGGAAAGAAAAAGATGAGGAAATGGGAAAGCGATCGGTGTGATATGATCAACAAGACGCGAGGAAATAAATGCTAAGTCGAAATGACTACGATATTTTACGAACATGCAGTCATCGTAAGTCTCCAATCACAGAGCCTACAAAGGGGAAACTAGAATTAGTGAGTAGGTATGTGTTAATGCGAAATTCACATTGCACAGTTCATATAATAAATGCTGTAGTGACTTCTATCTTTAAATCCTAGCAATTTCTTTGTTCCTAAGTTTACTGACAAAACTTATTAGCAAATTATTTTATTGTTTGAATTTGATTTCTTATACATATTCCAGCAATATCCCAGCAATGTTACTTCAAATGTTGAACGTGTTTATAAACACGAATTATTTCTGGTATTTAATTTGAGGTAGTTTCAAATGTCTGCAATGAGTTGGCAACGATATGATTTGTACCTCAAATCGTCTTAAATTGCGAGCAATAACTTTGCACCAGTCTTAACCTGAAAGTTATTGAAAGTCGAAATATATGTCAGCGATAATACCCCATTTGTAAATAAATATGACTCAAGCATGACTTGAAACTGGCTCCGAGCAAGTGAACAAGCACACAACTTTCATTTTTCCTTCGGTTCATTTTATCTTCCTAGAAAGGAATATTTGTAAATTGCTATTCTGCCGTGAATGCTAAACTCCAATAGGACACGACCTGATAATTTATATGATTTACGATGTCAGGATAATGCCTCGTAGTTCGCCATTAGAAGGTTGATGCCTCCCATGGCTTACATAAGCTACATGTTTACTTCCCCTCAGGGTGGGATACGCTGCTTGTTGTAGGTAGTGTCTCATGTGATGTGTGCAGTTGTGTGTGTAATTTATCCTTTTTATCCATGAAATGTTGCTCATCATCAATCATCCTGATTTTCTCTAGTCGACTAGGTCAAAAGGTGACACCACACAGCTACAAAATGGCTTCTTCCCCAACAGCATACACTCTCAGCAAGTCAATTTCTCTAATGGCTCCCATTTCCAATTATTTACAGTTCCCCAAAGGCAAACACAACTTCAAGGGATGACTTTGATGGGCTAAAAGATTGTCACCGTCTTGCATGCTAATCCTTGGGATACATCTTATTTCTCCACTTGTGAACTTTTCTCTAGAAATACATCCTCTTCGCAAACATCCACATTGAAAACCCGACTCCAATCCGTCTAACATCGTGTCAATAAACGGTCGAGAAATCACAACATAACCCTATTTTCTTTTCGACCACTTTCTTTAATTCTCATTCAGACTATACATTCAGTTGAAACTATTTTTAGGAAATAACTTTTAGTTTTAAGTGACACTGTTTGTCTAATGCGGTTTCACCAAAAAAGTTACGTCTATTTCCTGTCTATCATGCTCACAACCGTGCAAACAATTATTACGAAGTAAGAAACAATATGGGCACGTATGCAAAAACTAACAACCAAGTTTGTTTGAAGTATTGTTCATAAACTTAAACAAACGCTTTCCCAAGTTTTTACCATGAACGCTAACGAACTGAAAATTTAATAGTAAATTTTGTTGACATTGTTGGTACACAATTATTATGTTAAATTGGAAGTCAAACTGCCAGCTACAGCCTTAAATTGCAAAGTTTTCCATAAAAAAATCTCCTTGCTTTTTTGTTTTGCTTCGCTGTCCTCTATCTCCACATTAACTTTCCATTTTCATCAAGTCAACAACAAAATTCAAAGGAAATGGTCTTGGTTTTTGTTCTGCGCACAGGTCTGTCTCTGCGAAATGCATTGGTTGTCCCCTCTGATTAGTATTCCATGATGATGTCAACAGGCAAGAAAAAAAGTTTTGTAAGAAGGCCAAACTGACTAGAATTTGAATGATACAAAAAGAAGCACAAAAGTACCCACAAAGAATTTCTAAACTGGGGACTCCTCTAGCTCTGCGTCTTCCATTTTCCTCTCTACCCGCGTGTCTTTTTTTCTTCATTTTAGGTTCACGGAATTGCGAACAATGCAATAATAGAACAAGCGCTTGTGTTAGTGTGTGTACCTAGTAATCTCTGATGATCAGGCTTTTTTCTTCAGTCTAAATTTAGCAGTGGGAGAGATGGCAAAACACTCTTTCTTCACCTTTGTTCGTTCACCCTTAAATAAAGTATACACAAAGGATGTTTAAATGTATATACGGGAATAATGGGACGTGTGACGACAAAAGACAACTTTCTCTCGGAGGCACACACAGGAACTGACAGGAAATTTAGTTATGAAAGTGGAACGTTAAAAAAGCAAAATTCTGTTGGCGTCTCATTCCCTTGCCGTGTCCTGTACTTAAGCGCTATCATTATTATTATTATTGTGTATGGACCCTAGATAAGATTATATAGCTGCATTCTTTTTATAATGGAAATTCAAGTACGTTACGTTTACTTTACAACAGCGTACCGAATCCAATATATACACACCAAGATGAAAATTTTTAGACGCTATACACAGATCGATGTAATTTTCAGTAGTATTCTCTTGTATTCTATTCACTCTGGAATATACATTAAGGTTGCCAGCACAGCTTTCACTTTTCTTTGCTGACATTATTTCACATGAAATAAGAGGAAGCATCCCATAACGAGATTCTAAATACAGACAAGACTTTTCAATTACGATACGATCCACCGCGCTCTAAATGTTTCCTTTTCATCTCATATTATTTATAAAATGTTTTTATAACGAACGAAAAGTGCTACTCTCTCCACTTTAAGTATAGTACTTCGCAACTATAACATTAAAAGCGTCAGGGCACATTTGGTGAAAATGAATGAAAACGGTTGGTATTTACTAAAAGAACGTAATAATTTTATATATGTGTATCGTTCCTTTTAATTTCTTAAATTTTCTTTTAATGACATGCGGTGAGTCAACTGTCAACTTTTCCATACCATTCCCAATACCTCTTTCAACGACGGCCCAAATGTTGACCACAGTTTCTCAGCGTGTTAAATTTGCTTTTGGCACAGGAACATGTGAACTTTCCTCATAAAACTTGAATTTGCCTAATAAAGTCCTTGACAGCAGCAGTGGTCACATCGCAGTGATCAAAACCGTTATCATCCCAGCTAAAAGCCATGTAGTGTTATGTAAAAAGTATATGAAATAGTTGCTGAAAAAAACTTGGCGCAGATTTCACTAGAAAATTAGTACTACATTCAACTCCTCTATACTACATTTACTTTTGATCCAACAAAACTATTTTTCTTTTTTTCTTTCATCCCAATCCAAATGTGATCATTGGGTACTTTTGCTCTTAAAACAACGAAAAAAACAGAAAATTTATTTTGTGCATCTGGATCCTCTTCTACAAGCCACTTGAGTCAGTTTACGAATTCATTTCCCCCTCCATCATAATAAGTAGATGTGGTTAAAGATCGATTTTTGGTATCCTAGCAAAACAGGATTCATGCATTCTGGACGTAAGCCGACCTCCAGCAGCTTCCAAAAATGATGACATTACTAGTTTGTTGTGAATTCTCCCTTGTAAAATATCTCAACCATGTCCTGTACACACATTACATTCCGTCGTCATTTTTTACTTGACTATCAGCCAAGTCTTTTTTCTTCTCTCTTTCTCTCTCTGGTTTTATCCAGAATTGATGTCCATAATTTATTACAACTGCAGTCTGAACTTTGAACTCCTGCTCAAATTACTGTACATTGTTGTGATACGTGTCGCATTTGTCCTTGTACGTATGTATAATATGTATATGAAAAGCAAAATACGTACTATTCTCTCTGCTCTGGCTGGCACCATTTTTTTCTTATTGTCTTCTTCCCCTCTTTTTTCATTTTAAAGAAGACATCAGCGTGTTCAGCGCTCTGCTACTACTACTCACTAATGGCGTCTTTATATACCCTGCAGAATACTAAACGAATGGGCTCAAAGAATATAAACAAGGTACCGCCACCGAAGTTCTGTTGTGCCATTACACGAAAATCATTTACCATTTCGTATTATCCTTGCCACCAGAATCACACAAAACAAGACAACAAAAGTAACAAAACATGCTTTTGGTTTTCTCTGGAAAATATTTTGAATCCTGGGATTACGCCACGTTTTCTCATGCTGTACATTCAATCTCTACTTATGTGTCCTCGCTTTATCCTGTACCAACTATACACATTTTCTTCTCTGTCTATACATATTTGCCATACTGTGAGTTCTAGTTTTGTAACATGATCCCTGTAGGCAATTTCACCGGGTATCCGCTTCCTGTCCCATCGCGGAGAAAGCCTGTTCAATTTGAATGAAGGTAATAATACGCTCGCCAAATAAATGGGAAGGGGAAAAGGAGAATTTAGCTGCATACATGATAATGAAACAGGATAAAGTTGTACAATTTTCTCTCTCTTGCTTCATGTTTAGTATACTTAGCCTTGCCTCATTCGATCATTAACGATGATGAAATGCTCATTTTATAGAGAAAACATTGCGTTTCAAATCCTTTTGTTTTTGTTTTTACTATCCTTCAACTAATAAGCAGGGAATAATCCTATTCCACATTGTACATACATTTACAGCTGTCATCATCTTTTACAGGTTTCACACGCCACAAATGTAAAAGCTCTTTTGTAAAACTGGCTAACGATTATTTCACCACAGAGCTTTAATCGTCGAAGAGGAAATGAATATAAATGGTGTGCGTGATGGTTAATTTTCTGATGAACAAAAGCCAGCTGAAAAATACACAAATGCTGAAACTGAAGATAGTGCTGAACATCCTGAGTCCTTTCTGCGGTCAAATACTGAACTGATCAATAAAAAGGCCGTATAAAAGGGACGGGCACCCTCCACCCACAATTGTTACAACGCCACCTTATACAACTCCTGATCTGCTGCTGAACAATTAAATAAAATACATAGAGCCGTGAGCTATATATGCGCTAAAAATAGACTGCTTTCTATCACTGTGTTTGTGAAGGAAGGGTACATACTCAGCCAGAGTTATCAGTTAGTCAATTGTGATGTCCAATGCACTAGTGCGGACGGGCATGGTAATTTGTGAAGTGAAAGCTAGAGAAGAGGGCTTCATTCGGTGCATTTTGGAAATGTAATATTAACACAAAATTGTCCGCATGCTGGTAGACAATTATAACATTGTCTAGTAGTAGTAGTTTCAACGTGTGTCATCACAACATCATAATATGTATGTATAGTGAAAAAGAGTAACCTTGTCTTTCTAGACTGATGATGATGGACTGTTGGTGAAATATAACTATGGTGGACTAGTAGAGTGAGCTTAAGTTTATCTACACAAGTTAATTCTATGTCTGCTATCAGCAGACTGAATCGCATTGAATATTCATGCGTTGTGAAAGAAGTCAGTCCGAATGTTAAGCTTTCTGCTGTACATTATACAATGTATCAGCTAAAACTGACGTAGCATCTTCTTGTGAATACTTATACATGTATGTTTCTGGAAAGCAAATAAATGTTTTAGGAAACATCCTTTTTATGTGATAATACATTTATATTATTGAGACTGACATCCTAGAAGATAGACATTAGACATAACTTTCCACTTAGCTTTAGCCCTTTCTTTGGTTGAATTTCGCTTGTAGAACAAAAAAAATTGGACTTTCGCATGTGTTTCCCTTGGGTTACATTATTTGCAATGGTAAATACATTTTTTCCGCAGACTTGAAATTGGAAAGAGTGACAGCAGCTGAGGCGATGCCGATATATGTATATATTTCTGGCAGCAAACTCGTATCATAGGATGCCGACTGTTACATAATAGGCTGTTCAACAGTCATGTAATACGTATACATATTTTTCATTTCAAACAAAATTCGAATGTGTGGGAGTGTGTGTATTGGAGAACAAATATATATTTTCCAAGTTGGCATCTTCCACACAATGTGCTATAAGTTATAGCATGACCGTAGATGTTGTAGCAAATGTTACAACAATATTATTATTGGCCTGAAGATGAATTTCAGCAAATTGGCAAATATTGATAGACAGACAAAATGGCAGATGCAGACATGAGTGAGACACATGATGTCATTGCTGTCAGTGTCAGCATCGGCATTACTGAATTTTGTTTTTAGCAAAGCACATATCAACAATATATTATTATACCCACTCCCACCACTGCTGTTATAGGATTGTAGTGTTATCCAAATGTATTTTGATAAACTTGTCTGAATTTGCATTTTTATTTGAAATTTTTTCGAAAGACTCTCTTGAGATACCCAATAAACAATGCTAGTTCTGTCCTAGCTTGAAATGCTCGAATGGAGACGGAAATTTTTGTTTTTTTGTCTCTATCTTTGAACTCGTTTTGAAGATTTATGTTGTTCCAAGATTTGGAGAAATAAAACGATTCAGAATATTGTAAAAGGGGCGAATTCAACTGTTTATAAAAACTACTCTTCTTTCTCGTAGTTGTAGTCTTGTTTCCGCTTTGTACTTGTTTTTCCATATATACCATCGCATCACCATGCGTACAAGTAAATAAACTGGAAAGGTTCCGTTGGAAACTTATGTGTACTACAATGAAAATGGGTACGTGAAATGACCTTCATGGAATAATTTGTATACATACTTTCATTGAAGATTTATGCTCTGTCGACAATGCGTGAAGAACTCTTCTTCCAAAATCAAGAACATGGAGGTTTTACTGTAGCTTGAGCAGAATAAACTGGGAATAAAGTCGATAGTATAGTAAGTCAAATTATTCAGAAGCATAGTTTGTTGTCAGTTCCAGGAAGTCCAAGGAAGCACAAAAAGCATAAATTAAATTTCAAACATACAGGAAAAATACGAGTCTCTTGTTAATATGGGCACCGAGAAATGTTTGATGCGTAAATACAAGACACAAGAGTCAAGAGACGAAATTTTGCGTTGTCTCAAATTCTAAAATTTAGTAAACGTGAGGTACATACATAAATATATAACATATTACGATCAAATTGGGGTTGGCATGGACAAATTAATGGGGACTACAAATATAATTAGAGAGCTATGTGTTCTAATGGTTTTTTATCAACACTGGTCTTTTCTTTCGTGCTCATTTAGATGGAACGATTCGATTGTACTACTGTTTCTAGCTTCTACCTCCCCTCGAAAAGTTCGCACAGACATTATTTGCAAAACAGAAAATTTTCAGTAGAAACAAAATAAATGTTCTTTTGAGGTAATACAATATTGAGTCACTATACAAACTACAAAGAAACCCAAAATAATGTTAGCATATTTTTAATATACAGTTGAGTTCTGTACTAGTCTAATCGTTCACTCCATTTCCCATTCGGTTAACTATGTAATGGATACCCCTATAAATTATAAATGTCCCAAGCACTCTTGCTATTTTCCCAATATTTCATTCCAGATTGACAAATGTTTCCTTCAAATGCTAGTTTTACAAAAGGATTGTCCGTTCATATCTACATGTCTTACAAAAATATATTGCTTCGGTTTAGCAAACATTTTACATTTTTTCTTGGAACCAACTAGAACAGCCATGTTCCATCATATTCAAATAAAAAGAAAACATGACAGATACAGACGGAGGAGAAGAATTTAAAAATAAAATGAGAGCACATCAAAACGTTCTTATCATTCCTGGATTTCTCAGCAAAGTGCTCTCAAAAGCATAATATTCCCGATTAAGGAAAATTGCGCTGTAGTACTCCGGGAAAACACAAGAGACGAGGGAAAGGAAACGACATGATGTTTAACTTATTGGATAACGTCTCTGGTATACAGTAGTAATCTCTTTCGAGTAGCGCGTTTGTTATTATTTTCAGCTCTACAGAGTAGACAAAGTGTGAAGTAAGCTATTTACCTTAATAGCGCTCTTCTATTCCCACGACGCGAAACAGAAAATGAGCCAATATGTGTGTGTACGCTTGCGGTTGGAGAGTTTTTTAGAATTTATAATCAAATGGTGAATGTGAGTTTGTCGGTTAATGGTCTCGTCCTATTTCGATTATCTCAATCGGCCACTTTTGAATCTGCATTTGCAATATTTACACAAACACAACATGTTCGTTTAAAGAGCAAGATAAAATGTAATATTTAATATTCGTAGTGGTGGTAGGTTGAGTGTTCTTCTGGTACAGGCACAACTTATTCGCTTCACACTACGTTTTAATATGCGCACTGTTCATTCTCCATTATTATTACTGCAACAGCGATAAAAGATGAACATGCTCACTTATATGACGCAAGCTCAAAAAAGCATAAAGCAGAAACAGCCTCTCTCTCTCTTTCTGCCTATTTCCCTCCCTCTTTTCCTTTAGGAGGAAAGCATTCTCTGTTGTTATCTCGCCGTGGTTCTGCTTCTTTTGTTTCTCCACTTCATGTATTTTTCAGATATGAATATTAGTTTTACAAACTTTTTTTTCTGAATTGTTCCCTGGTGTTCTCTTTTGATGTTTGGTCTGGTTCTCTCTGGTTGTATCAAGAGAACACCTTTTAGCTGTAGTAATGATATTTTTGCTATTGCATATAAATGCTGATGAAATACAATGCGTGTATGTAATTCTTTTGAAATATCTGTTGAATCTATGCCACCAAAGAGCTTTTGGCTGGTTTCTGGCTCGTGGTACTTTTTTTCTTATTTATTTATTCATTCATTCAGCATTTTCTTTTGGAATGTGCAACAAGCAAGGAGTGCTGCCGTTGCAGTTGAAATCATGCAACCAGTCAGCAGCTTTGTTTCTGTCAGAACAACACACCACCACAAACTGTAAGTATGAGGAAAGTTTAATAAACCTGGCAAGGAAAAACGGTCTTGTGACTAGAATCCTGTAACACGTAATGTCTAGGCAAATTAATTAAAACGCTTCACCTCTTCCGATTTTCTGAGAAGAGTCCCGTGATTAAGTATATTAGCTAATTTCTTCTCTATACTTTCTTACATTTTTATATTTACTTCACATCCAGGAGCCAGTGCCAGGTAGCCACTAATGCACTCAAAAACAGGCTACTATATATAGACGCTCTGCGTATGGAAATCTAATGATAAGTTAAAAAGCCAAGAAAATCTTTATTTTTCTTTCATCTTCACTTTCACCAACACTACCACTGCCGGAAACTGGGAAAAGTTTGAGAGAGAAAATTGGAGTGAAAACTGTAGTAGTGGCTCGGAGCGTGGGTATATACGTGTAAGTTATTCTAAAATCGTACCTTGTCTGCTTGTTGCAAGGCAGATTATTTTTGGACAAGGATGAAAATTACTGTTGAACAGTGAGTAGTAGAGGACAATTCCTTAAAGAGCACCATTCACACTATACCCACTCATGACCCACGGACAGCCAAAAAACCACCAACCACTCATGAGTCAGTCTGTCCTGTTACTACATCAGCTCTGGGTATTGTGTGCGAGAGATATACTAGCAACATGGATGGAAAGAGAAGGATTCTTCTGCCAGAGCAGCAAAGTCTAGTAGTAATACTACACCTCGCTTGTTTTTCCAACTCTTTCTCTGCTTTCTCTTTGGGTCCCACATGTCTCAGTTTGGTTAGCTCAGAGCTCAAACCTTACATGCTCAATTTTTTTCCTCTCTCTCTCTCTCCCTCCCCCTCTCACTCCCGCCGTTTTCCTTTTCACCGAGCAAAAGAAAGGGCCATGAAAAACTGTCCTTTTTTACTTTCAAAAGTGTAGCCCTTTTAAACGGCTTATTTGCAATGCAATACTGCAACCAACTAGCTACTTTACTTCTAAACCTGCCTTCTTCTACTTACTGATTTTTTTGCATGAAAAGTCGGCTTCCATATTCTTACCTTAAGCTCATGCTCAACATCGAAATCCCTTTGCCATCGCTTGGTTGACAAGAAAAAAGTGGTTGGGTAAACTTCAACTTGTTTTTCTTTGGCTTCGATAACAGCAGGAGGAGCAGTAGTTAGCAGCAGTGAGGCGAACCAAGGAAAAAACTAGCAGAATATAAAAATTGCTTTCACCTACTCATCCTTTTTATACTGTTGCTTATTGTTATGCATTAGTGATAGAGGCGAGCTTCTCTTCATGCATTATACATTGGCAGATTCCTCTATACCTTTTACCTCCATTTATACAACAAGAGAGTAAAATGTACAACAGAGAAAGTACGGCTCAGAACGAAAACGTATTACAAATACATGACCAGACCTTTATGCAAACTATGTAAACTTTGTGTAGTATAGTACGTTGAAATTTAGTGTGTGTATTTGTTTAGCTTATATTAGCTTAGCTTTGGCCTCCATTTCCCTCAAAAAATGCAAAAAGACCTACTGGCAATGAAAATCGTTTTCATTGCAGGTTGGGAAAATTTCCTGGCTTTAACTTTAATTTGACTTGGACAACTGTAAGCTATCATCACTCTTGGCGTGCATGACTCTTTATACAGGGCAAACTTTGTAGTTGGGAAAGTTCCCTTGCACGTGATGAGTAAGACAGAAAATGGACAATTTTTTATACGAATATCACATTACAGTTCACTAGAATCTAGATGAGTAGCCATTTAGTCAGAGTCAGTTAATGCTTGCTATGATAACGGTAATGGTGATGCATGGATTCCTACTAACCGACCTCGGCCTTCCGTTTGAATTATCTATGAGTTAAAATGAAGTGGATACGTGGCTAGAGACAGAATATATAGTCTGCCTCTAATGCTATATCAACACATAATTCCAATGCTTATATACACACTGTCTGTGGATGTCAGTGATAATAACTGGGAATGAGTGGTAGTCATGGTACTCTGGAAATTGCAAGCTCACTTTTATGACTTTTTAAATGAGTACGCTGTCAGTACGTGTTTTACTGGATATGTATGCAAATGCAAGAGAAAATATAGGAGCAGGAGATATTATGAATTTCATCACTGTGTATACCTTGTAAAACCAACATAATAAATTAAACATATTTGCAGGGTTGGTCGTTCTGCTCGCATCTATATTTAAATGGATTTTTGAAAGACAATGCCATTTTTCTTTCGTCATTAAAAGACGAAAAACGACTAATTTCCTACATAGAATGAAGGCTGCGCGCAAATTATTTAACGTAAGGACGTATGTATAACGGACATTTCTTCCTTGCTGGTACAATTCTTAGACATAACAAACATAACGCAATGTTCGTATCACGCTATTTCCCCCCGCACATTTCCCCCCACGACATTTCCCCCCCGACA
>JAHZMV010005364.1:0-36660 GCA_027743765.1 Coecobrya sp. COE2 | reverse complement strand
CCTTTGTGACTTCTTACCAAGCTTGCAGCCCAGTGAAACAAGATGTTCCCGAGCATTGTCAATTTCCTCCTGATTAAAGAAATTTTTGAAAACTGGAACTATATCGTCTGACGTACGTCCTGTCAATGTTGCGTGAACTCCACTAGTCAGCAATTCGGAAATAATTACTCTCCTAGTCAGTGAGTCACCGGTATCCTCCCCAGTAGGCTGCATGACTCTTAAAAGGAATTTAAAAGAAACTCAGCAGTAAAAAGCTCAAGTAACCACTTCAAATTCTAGAATGATACGAGGTATCAAACATTAGAAATTAGAAAAATTACCTGCAGCTAAGCCGAGCTGCAGGCCAATGCAATATGCGGCCAGAGCCCGGACCGGTGAGACGACCATCCAACTTTTCAGTAAATTTATGTTTACTGTTGAATTTTTTTTAGCAAACTTTCAATCTACAGTAGCTTAAGAAACTGCTCTTTCAAATGAGTCTAATGAGAAACTAAATGTCACCCTCTTTATATTTTAAAAATTAAAAATCAAAAAGGTAAACAAAAAAAGCTGCAAAGACTCAGCTGCTGCTGCTGCTGCTGCTGCTATATTCATGTACATCATAGTGGAATTTAGTTTCCCATTTTCCCAGCGAAAAACAAGACTGAATATTAATGTTATGTTCCAGTTGGGGAGGACCTTCGTCGTAGTGAATTGCATTTATTTTAACACAACTAATGAAAGGGTTTAAGTTATAATTTTATGCAGCTTCAGACATTTTTGAAAGCGTAATGTCTTTATTTAGTTTATTTTGAATTAATGGCTTAACTTTTCTCTACATAGAAATGTGCACAAAGGAAAATTATTCTCTTTGAAGTATTGCATCAAATTTCGTTTTAAATGACTGACAGTTCAATTTCAATTTAACAATTTAGTCAAAATAAATTATTAATGTTGATCTTGTTTTTAAACGGATTTTGAATATAGTTAGAAATTAACAGTAACAAACAAATCAAGCTTACATAATTATCAGTATTCTCTCATCGAACACTACTTAAATATTTGTACGGAAGGAAATGAGATTTAAGTATTTAACTTATTCAAGATCGGTTAAATTTAATTAAATTAAGTTAACCAGCAATCATATTGTGTCGTAAATCGCTGGTTGATAAGTACTTGTTCCCATAATAAGTTTGAAATTGTTATTAAAAATAAATATTTTTCCATAATTATGGAACAATAACAAATTGTTATGCAAGCGAATGCTATTGGGTAACAATAGGTTCACCTAATATCATGATAGTAATATTTAGGCTTACTAACGCACTTTAAATTATTAATCTATAATAAACTCTTACTTCACAAATTGTTTCTTCTTGTTGTTCCTTTTATTTTGACGATTCTCGAGGAAACCTTCAGTTTATCGGTTCCAAGTCTTTCCCATACCATAAACACTTCTGGATACTTGTCATACAAATCAATATAGGTTTAATGGCATTTTGTTGGTTTATAGCGAAGCAGCATGAGAACTTGAAGTTGATTCTTTCGTAATATTTTTTTAAACTTATAAATTTAATATTTCAAATTATATACAATATTTAAACCGGAAAGCTTGGATGACGTATGTATTTTCAAGAATGTCTCTTATTTTAATGTCCATATTCCAATCATTCATAATTTTTCAACGGGTTTTATTGGTATTTTCATTCAAAGAAAAAGGTACTGATGAAATACACACAGAAAAATTTATCAGTGTCATGTTTTACCCATTTGCTCCTTATTTATTATCAACAAGATCAACCAAGTTTACTAGAAAACGGAACTTCTACAATCAAAATTTAGCTAATGGTAAATAACACCTTTTCATTCATATGTCATTTAATTTTTGTTGGATAAGCCCTATTTAAATTTTCTACAGTTGCGCTACACCCGGAATCTCTAGCTGTACTCAATATTTACAAAATTATTGCAAATCAACTTAACGCTACTCTAGTCACTAGTTATGATTTGAGTATGTTTCCCTCTACTTATTCTATTATACATCCATTTGTTACGGCATATGACGGAACGCCTCATCCGATTTTGAATATTTGGAAAAGATTTCGAAATCTATCCTCAGATGTAGGAATCATGCAGAGATTTAGTGTGGACTATAATTTTGTTTATTGCGATACACCAAAATACGCTAAGATCCAGGCATATGATATTGGCTATTTATTTAATACTCTAACAACAAATGTGTGGTTAGTAATTGCAGTGAAAATTTTAGCAGTTACAGTAATTCTTCAAAAATCTGTGAAATTCGGCAACAATTATACAAAAGATATTTCTGAAACATTTCTTATTCTATACGGTTCATTATTTCAAATTGACCCTCATGTACCTTCATACTTTACCAAATCTAAACTTTTGATTGTATGGATATTTTCATGTCTCGTGATAGCCAACTATTACACTGCCAGTATGACAAGCGCTGTGATTGCTCCAAACAAAGAAAATTCCTTATCATTCTTAACTGAACTAGCTAAAAATAATTTCACCTTGACATTCATAGAAAGTCATGTTTTCAAAATGTTTAATGCTACTGTATATCTCCATAATCATTACAAGAGAAAACGTTGGACAAAATTAAAAAGGTAAACCAAACAAATACTTGCTAAAATAATTGTAAATTAAACAATTCATTGTTGTTAGTAATCCAGAGGAAAACGATATGGAGGCTGCAGGAATACTTCTTGAGAAGATTGGAAAGAATTCAATTATCTTTGACAAAGATCGCGACAAGTTTCTAGGCTCCTTATTTAATGGACATGCAGCTATTCTGGATCGCTGGCCAATGACTTTTGCAATGCTTGATCGTATACCTAAAATAAAATCTTCATCCAAACATTTGAAAAAGACGGCAACGGAAGTGCATTGCTACATTGGTAAAAGGTTAATTCCTTCCGGCAAAACTTACATGGTTGTTATTCCACCCAATGGAAAATTGATCAGAAATTTGGCATTGGCTCTCGAGGAATCTGGAATTTACGATTGGTGGTATGATGAAACATTGAATATATTGAAGGCTCCCAGAGTACAGGACAGGAATAAATATATCAGTCCGACAGTCGTAAAATATTTTGGGGAAAATGAGTCCACTGCAAAGTCATTAGGATTGAAAGGTAGAATACATTGTGTTTTCTTTGTTTATAGCATGGGAGCTATAGTAAGTACCTTCATTTTAATAATAGAGTTTCTCAGGCTCCGTAGTGTTCCATATATTCTGACAAATCAGGATTCAAGGTTAATTGTTATTAATATATAATGCATAACTTTATACTCTATACATAATTCATTTTCATTTATTTTATTTTACAGTTGTCTGCTAGATTTTCAAGCAATTTGGCAAATGCATATTTAATAAATGCCATAATCTTGATTCTTGTTAAACTTTAGGGGCACTTTGTCTATATCCTCAAAGAAATTATTTAATACCATTATCAATAAATATATATCTTAACCTTTAACTGTTCAAATACATCGATGCACTTCAAACGTTGCAAAACAAAATATAAGACTACAAAATATTGATTTTATTTGTTTCGCAACAACGACATTGTATTAAATGATCCAACTGAAAACATTCTCTGTTCAAAAATATATACTGATCTTTTATTGTACAAAATGATTTTATATTTTATGTTCTTAGGGTTCTGTTGGAAAATTAAAGAATCAAATAGTATTACATTCGAAGCCAATATTAATCTGGTCTTCTTTAAGTATCCACAGGATATACTGTCCCCAAAATTTACAAATTACTCTAAAAAGCGAGACTTGTTTAAGAAATACGAAATTGATACTCAGCAACTCATATATCGCTACGCGCTGATACCAGTTATCAACGTTTACAAAACTCTAGCCGACTCGCTGAACGTTTCTCTGATTTCAAGTCAAGAACAACCAAATGTTGAGCTAGATGGCCCAAAGGTTTATCCTTTTGTTACATCACATACAGGTTCGTCCTACCACATATCAAATATTTGGAACAAATCTCGTAAATCTTCAGATGACGTCGGGATCCTACAAACAATTAATTTGGATTATAATTTTGCGTACTGTGATGTACCCAGCTATAAGAAAATAAAACCATGGCATGTTAACAACTTAACCGTTGCTTTCTCAGTTTACATTTGGCTTATGATCATCGTAGCTTTAATTTCTACTTCCATTATTATTGCCAACGGCATTAATGAAAAAATGGAGCTTTCTTCAGCAATTCTACTCACATTTTCTTCATTAGTTACCATTGATCCAAATGTGCCTGTTCCTTTACGAAAATCAAAGCTTCTTGTTATATGGATGCTTGTATGTCTTATTATATCCCATTTGTACGCAAGCCTAATAACTTGCCTAATGATAAGTCCATCAGAAGAGAATCAAATCACCACTTTTTCACAAGTTTCCAAAACAGGCTTCAAAGCAATTTTCAGATATCATTTATTTAACATATTTAATGCAACTGTGCGACATTACAATTTGCATAAGAGGAAGCCGAACACATCACAGAAATGGTAAGAATGACTGAATAAAGTTTTCAGATTTTCAAATATTTATGCGAGAATTGTCTGTATTATAATTCTTCAGGAGTGCCGATGAAGCGGATATTGAAGCTGCCTTACAACTTATTGATGAATTTGACACCAGTGAATTTAAATATATTTCCCACCAGGAAAACCTGAGAAAATTGTTCACTGTCCCCAAAACTGTTGCGATAGACCAGTGGCCATTGGCGTTATCATGGTTGGACACCACTTTGAATGATAGCATCAAATCCGCACAAAATTTGGTTCGGTGTAACGTGGGTAAAAATTTAATTTCATCTGGACAAATCTTTCAAATGTTTCTTCCTCCACACGGAAAATCATTAAGAAAACTTGCTTTGGCTTTGACGGAGACCGGAATTTATAGCTGGTGGTATCAAGAATTTCTAGAGATTTTGCAGACAAACAGAGTGCAAGATCGAAACAGAATTGTTAGCCCGACAAGTATTAAGCGTGATGTTGTTGGAGATTCCAATGCCGTTCCTTTAACAATGGACGGAAGAATCAGTTGCGTTTTCTTTGTTTGGGTTGTTGGATTAGCAATTAGTATTTTCGTTTACATTCTTGAAGGTTCATCTTTACAAATTGCCAGGTTCCACCAAGCCAACATGTCAAGAACTATTGTAATACGAATGCTGCTTTTAAAATATTATTTAGAAAATAAAAATAAGTGATGTTATAGTTTATAATGCTTACATTTTGGTATTCTTAGCTTTTAAACCAAATTAAAATGTAAATATCTCCTCATTCACCAATACATCTAAAAATATTTGTCATTATTACATTACATCATGGACCACAAACCACAACTCTCCACACGCGATACTTAAAAACCTAGATAATGCACCGAATACAAGTATATCATTACATTATCATACATTTTTATGTTGACCTCAATTGTCACGCAGTAATTATTTCCTACAAATAAATTATTATATTATTTCATTAAAATCAAAATACAATTATGTATTTTTTAAACTACCATAGACCAGATAACGTAATGCTCAAAAAAGAATTTATAAAATAGGACACAGCCAAGCATTGTCATTAGTCATGCCTTCTGCCGGCGTAAACCACAAAAAATGTTCACTGGCGGAAAAGCGAGCTTCTATTTGATAGTATTTTAAACTTTAACCAACTTTTAGGTTGCGGTTTCCTATAGTTATCAACAGCTACCAAAATACATAAATTCCTATCACTTATGTAAACGGAGATCAGTATTTGTCATTCCTAAATTGAATACACTTGATCTTTAGTTCAAGATATTTCTGAACTGCTTCATTGTAATCAAACAATCATTTGAAGCTTATATTTTGAACTGTTTCATTTGACGCAACGACAATGTGTAGGAACGGATTTTGCCTACATATTTCTGGCATTGTGTGTCTGTCATTGCTGATGTTCAACAAAATTTCTCCGATTGTGACTACAAATATTAACAGGGGTGGGTCCCAATGTGACGATATTGAATGGAATAATACTCTGATTGATATATCTCACTTGTTTAAACATGATTTTAATCAGGAAGTATTCCAGATTGAGAAACTTGCAAAATGTATTACACTTTATGGGGGACAACAGCGACCAATGTTGTTTTACGAAACTGGTAAATAATCCTTATCCAGATATTCACTATTATACAAATGTGAGTCATGCATATTTAAATTCTGTGGCTGAAATTTCTGGTTTGTCGTATAGATTTGGATCAGGATTTAGAACTGAAACTACAACCGATAATAGATTGGACAGTAAATCTAACCTCGAACGATTTAAGAAATGACCCCAAAATTGTACTTTCATTACGGTAAGCCACCCAAATAGACGTCATTATAACATAGGCATTTGCATGACAAACTTAAATTTTCAAATCCATGGCTTTCAGGTATAACCTTACCGATATTTATGGTGCATACTCTGTTCCGAAATATCTCCTCGAAAATGTTGATCGAATTCAAAATCTCACTTCTATCACCATGATATCACTTGACTACACTCTAGCAACCAAAGTGTGTGCCCCTGACTATTTTACAACGTATTCATATCCGTTCCTCTCACATTTAAAGTTGGCTTGTCCAAACTGTAGCAAAATAAAATTTGGTTATACAGTCAGACATGATCATGTTCGTTGCAATGTATTAGGAGGGAATATTGCAGCCGCAGATTTTATTATTGTCAGGATATATTTTTCACCAAACAAAAATTTTCCTGGGAGCTTCAGTATATTTAAGAAGTATCTAGACAAAACATTGCAAGGGATCATCCCGGCAATGTCAGAAAATGGAAAGGTAGAAAGCACATTTTACCAAGTGCAGTTCAAGACCACTGCAGCATGGGGTTTGCCGAATGACATGGGCATTACCGTCGGGGAAGTAATGGCAAATTTAAATTCGGCTAAGACATATCAACTGGACACGAGTAAAACCCTGATGGTTGACAAACAGTATGGATGTCTTTTCAATAAATACGTTCAGGAATGGAGGAAGTCAGATAAGTCTAATTTAGTTCAAGCGTTTAGCACAGACTGGGAATTTTGCAATTCCTTGCAGGACAATAAACCATCTACATTCCTTATACCACACATTCAGGAACAATTTAAGGAGTTGGATCCTATCCGTGGTGATGGATGCACATATTTCTTATCCATAATGTTGTCAATGAAAGATATTTACAATGATGGATTCCATTCTGTAACAATGAAAGCAGGTATGCATGACATTTTGCTAAATTTATTAGAGGTTGAAATATATTAATAATCAAATGCATTTACAGATCGATGGGCAAAAGTGGTCAAGTTTGCAAATTTGTCGCTGCAAGAATGCGGTGACCGACTGGGCTACAACTCAACATTAGCAGGACAAGTGAATCTGCTAAATTTGACAATTTTGTTCAATCCTGTTTCTTCTGTGGATATTCAAAATATCAAGTTTTCTACAGCCCCGATTGCTGAATATTTTGGTTTCAATAAACCAAAGTATTCTTGTATTGTACCTATTCTACTCTACGGCTTGGACGCAAGCCACCAAAAACTATTAGATGACGTTTGTGATGAAATCAGTTTACAGTTGGAACTTAAATTTGATCTAGTAACTCACCTGAATTATCAGAATGACATTCCTTTCAAATTGGCTCAAGATTATTTTCTGGGTCAAAGTATAATTAAGTCACGATGGCCAAACAAGACTGGCATAACATTAATATCTGTCACTGAGCTGAAACCTGGTGTTCTTCCTCGTGAAAGTTTGTATTGTAATGCAGTCTCGGCAACGCTTTCAGAATATTTTGAAGTGATTTTTAACTGGGCTGACATACACAGAATAGCCATCACACCAGATTCCAACCATCTAGGCTTTCCAAGTTTCCCTAATCCAATACAATGGCAACGAATATTTGAGGAAGGTTCAAGTTATAGGGGATTAAATGTAGAATTACCTTTATATTTACGTCGTGGTTATAGTGAAAGTAGGATATTAAATGATTGGGCTGAAGGCCTGTATCCATGTTTGGAATGGTTGGCTCAAGTTCCAGCAGAGCCAGGTTTTTCAACTGGCCAACCCGGAACTTATTTTAAATTGGATATACGTTCAAACAATGTAACTTTACAGGAGCAAGAAATATTTACAATGTTGCTGTTCTCTTTATCAACATTTAGTATGACCATGATTGAAGTGAAAAATCTCAATGAAATGAAGTTAATACTTTTAATAGTGACCGGTCCAGATTTCAAACAAAGTATGGATGAAAACTCGATCGACAAACGGGAAATATTTTTTGACATCAAGCTATCTAGTGGAAAATCTCACAATCGATTTTTTACCATGCTTAGAAATTTATTCACTAACATTACTCTTCCTAGTGATCACATTTCCCTAAGATTCCATTTCTCTAATTTGTTAATCGAGGATGTTGCAAACTCAGTTTTGGATTACTCACATAATGTGGGATTAAACGAAACAATTGAAATTGGTATCCAGATTGACAATTGCAAAGATATCATCCAACAGTTCGCACAAATTCAAGAGCACAATATACAAAACATAATTCTATCCAAACAGAAAATATCTAAATTATTAGAAACATCGTCCTATATTGTGTGTATAATTCCATCAATGGCAAAAGTAAATCCAAGTAAACCAGTTATGCAAACGTATTTCCAGACTCATCTTTACATAAAAACTTTACTACAGTTTCTTTTTCCCAACTTGAAGAAAGTGTATTTTAGCATGCTACCTAGTCAAGGTTCAGAAACCGAAGAAGTAAAAGAATTGCTTCTTTTTCTAAGCCACACGGCCCAATTTGGAAGTGTATACAATATCCTATATTTCCTGCTGCCTGCATTCACGCCGGAAATTTCTAATCATATAGGTTGGTGGATGGTTCATAATTATACAAACCTTGAAGACACGTCGATTTATACTGACATCCATAGCGAATACACACAAAGACGACCATGGAGACCGATCTTACTTCCAAGGGAAAATCCGGGCTTCCGAAATGCTGAAGTTGTAAAAGAGCCAGCAGATCCATTTTGGCTTATATTTGGTTTGGTTGCCGCAAGTCTTCTCGTGTTTTCAGTAGTTGCTCTAACCTTAATTGTGATTAAGGCGAGAAGAAATGCTCACCTATTGTCAGATGAAGAGGTTCAGGAATTCTTGAAAGGAAGAAAAGAAAACTTAAATTTGAACGATGGTTCTAACGACTATAACGGTCAGGTTGTGGGTATTGAGTACAACAGCGAGTATGAAATCTCAAAGAATGATCTTTGCATTCTACACGACCAAATTCTCGGTGCTGGGAATTTTGGAATAGTTTATAAAGCGACCATGAATTCAAGTCGATATCCGATTACAGCCGTTGCTGTAAAAATGCCAAGAGAATGTTGCGACAGGCAGACATTCATCGGAATGCTTCGTGAGGTCAAGCTGTTAGGTTACATGGGAAGCCATCAGAATGTCGTGGCTTTCGTTGGCAGCTACACAAAAGAGATTCGGAAAGGGATTCTAAATATCGTTTTGGAATATTGTAGTGGTGGGAACTTGATATCACATTTACGAAAATTGAAATCCGATCAAAGTCATATTGGACAGGATGTTATATTTTCGGACCTAATTCGATTCTCGAGAGACATAGCTAGTGGGATGCAATATATTTCTAACAAGAACGTGATACATGGGGACTTGTCAGCAAGAAATGTTTTGTTGAACGATATAAATGTATGCAAAATTTCCGATTTCGGACTGGGTCGAAAACTGTATCAATATCGAACCTACTCGAAGAAAACACAGGAGCCATTGCCATGGAGATGGATGTCATATGAATCCTTAAAAGACTTGCAGTTTTCGACCATGTCAGATGTTTGGAGTTTTGGAATCACCATTTGGGAAATCTTTAGCTTGGGTAAGTAATCATCATCGTTTTACTCAATTTAGTTCACTGAAATGAATCTTACTAGTAATGTTTTCATCTAAAGGTGATGTCCCGTATCCCGGGCAAGGATGGACAACAGAATTTGTAACTGAACTGAAACAAGGTACTAGAATGACGTCACCAGATTATGCAACAATTGAAATGTAAGTCGCAGGCACCCATTTTGTTATATTACATTAATAATTAAAATCATGCATAAGTAATTTAATAACCTGGTTAACAGATACAAGAAAATGGCAGAATGCTGGACGCTGGAGCCGAATCAAAGACCAGAGTTTACTGACCTTTTTACTTTCTTTGTGGATTTACTCCCGTATACTGACTTATACTGAAGTGTGCCGTTAAACATGTGTTACAACAATGCCACCAATTTAATTACATTTTTAGCCATATTACAATTTTGATCATTTTTAATAATATTATTTAATAATTATCATTGCTAATATTATTTGTGACACTGATTGTTGTTGTAATGGAATAAGACAGAGTTTTTAAATAAAGTCATAATAATAATAATAATATTTTTCCATTGTATACAAAACCCATATTGATAGCTTTAAAAACCATTCCATTAACTTGTCATATTGCTTGTATAATATTAAAGGTGCAAAATAAAAACGAAACAACTCTCGTTCCAATAATTGAAAATACATTATATTAATATAGTTTAAAGTGATACTTGAACGCACTTGTCTGCGTCTTCATAACCAAGAATACAGTTCTCTGCAACACAAATCTTATAAACGCCGGCGCCCTTTCACGATCCATCTTATGAAATTCCCCAACACTAAGCGCAATTGGTGGACAGCTGGAAACAAATTTCGTAGACCATCGACACCCATTCCAGTATCGTACATTTTTAAGTATATCCTGAGAATAAAGTAGCGACTGACTTCCAAAATCCAGTATAACAGTGCTAATGGTCATTATCCCAAAAGCAAGTAAAAACATGCAAAGCTGGATGAATTTAGGAATTTCATTTTTGAAAGAGATTATCGGATATAATACAAATATCACTCCCAGTGCTCCCATAAATTGAGAGCATGGCCAAAGGTAGGTTTGGAAGCTTTGATTACTGATTATTACCAAAACTTGAATTTTCCTGTATATGTTTAAGACTTTGTACCTGATTTGTTCATTGTGGTTAAATTTTGTCCGTCCCACCATGCTTCTGCAAAATAGCATCGGAAATGTAATTAAAATGACCTTATATGAGTAAATTTCAAGAATGCTTTGCCAACCTTAATTGTTTGAGATTACTTCGAATTTCATTCAGCGTGAACAATCCCATTGCTGCTACATTCGCTCCCAAAATTCCCACCGGAAGACTTAACAAAATACGTAGTAACTTTGTTGAGTATCGCGTTTGTTTTGCAAAGTACAAAATGTATGTTGCAGGAACAACCAAAGACATCATAACAAGAATTCCTGTAGCTGCTGTCACCATCAACAATAGAAATGCATAATTATTTCTACAATCCCTTCCTCCACAAAAGCCATTAGGGTGATGTAGAATGCAATTGAAAAAATGACATATTTCGGAGGTATTTCTTTCAAATAATAGAACGCATATGAAGGAACTGACGTATAGTAATAAAAAGAAACCCGTAAACAATATCAGCAGCAAATCCATCTGAGTGTAGTTAGTTACGCTTTCATAAAATTCTGTAAACGATATGCAGAGTGATATAAAACTATAACAGAACCAGAATGCTTGGCTCTCTCGCTTCCATTTCGATATTACTGAAAGGCCATGATATAAATTGGAACTTGACCAGTTTATTGGGATCAAAGAGAGAAATAATTCGCCCAAGTTTACCATAAAATTCAAAAATTGAAGTTCGGCTAATGCTGCCATTTTCATAGATGAATATTTGCAAAGAATTTGAATTTCGGATATTTTCTATGTGCTCTGTTCACGTAGTGCAATATACAGAATTAGATATTTAATTTTTACCAAATTTAATTAATGTTTTCAAACACTAATGAAACATACACTTATCGGTAAATAATCTTGAAATACTGAGGGATAATTTCAGCGTGTTTAAATGCTATATAACAAAATCCTATTCGATGTAATAGAATTCATTTATCAGGATATCCATAAACCTTGGAATGCCTATTCCATGTTATTATTATCAAAACAGACACAATTATACACTCTTAACATCTGCCGTAATTAAAGTGGGTATTTCGTCAATGATTATTTACTAAGAGTCAAATCAATTTAATTTTTATAGTCTTGACCACAGGCCAGAGTAAGTTTTGGGGAGAAATGAGAGTGATATTCCAAATGCTTAGAATTCGCTGGGATCATATTGGATATCGTTCTCATTTCATCCCAAAAATTGCTTTGGCTCTTGTCAAGACTGACAAAAATTGCTCTGGCTCTTCGTCGCATACCACTGACGATTTGCTCTTGTTTAACTTTCAAATAAGCAATTTTTGAAATGATATAACGTTTTATTCAAATAAGACGTAAAACTAAATAAACGGCGTATTACGTAGAGACAGTGTAAGCAATTGTTGTAATGATAATTATTTATTTTGGCAAACTATTCTTAGGTTCTGGGGACCTCATATTGCACAAATTGTTAGCAAAAAGTTCATATTACTATCATAAATATTTACCCCAATACTATAAATTAAAATATTCCTAAAGTGAAGTATGAATCTAATTATCGTTGCCTTCAATACAAAAACCGTCACTTGAAACGCCAGCGTAATAAAAGCTAAAACACGTACATTAAAAAACGATGTCCCATAATTTTATAATCAAATAATCGACTTGTCAAGTTGAATGACATTTAAGCTGCTAAACAAAATATTTTGAATAGTAAATAATTCCGATGATTATTTTCATACCTTCCTGTAATTAAGCATTTTTCATATTAATATATTTTAAAGTTATACTTGAACGCACTCGTCTGTGTCTTCATAACTAGAAACACCGTTCTCTGCAGCACAAATCGAATAAAAGCTGGTGCCCTTTCACGGTCCATTTTATGAAATTCCCCAACACTAAGCGCAATGGGTGGACAGCTGGAAACATATTTTGTTGACCATCGACAACCATTCCAGCGTCGTATGTCTTTAAGTATATCCTTAGAATAAAGCAGTGACTGACTTCCAAAATCCAGTATAACCGTGCAAATTATCGCCACGCTGAAAGCAAGCACAACCATGCAAAGCTGAATGACTTTGGGTATTTCCGTTCGAAAAGAGATTATCGGATATAATATTAATATCACTCCCAAAGCACCCATAAATTGAGCGCACTGCCAAAGATAGGTTTGGAAACTTTGATTGCTGATAATTACCAAAACTTGAATTTTCCTGTATATGTATAAGATTTTGCACCTGTTCGGTTCGTCAGGAGTAAATGTTTTTCCTCTCACTAGGCTTCTGCAAAATATAATCGGTAGCATAAGTAAAATGACTTCATACTATTGTTCTTGTATACTGTGTAACTACCTTAATTGTTTCAGATTACTCCTAATTTCATTCAGTGTGACCAATCCAATTGCTGTAGCATTGGCACCCATAATTCCAACCGGAAGACTTAAAATAATGCGTAGTAACTTTGTTAAGTATCTGCTGTGTGTTGCAAAGTACAGAAAGTATATTCCAGGAACAACCCAAGAAGTCATTACAAGAATTCCAGTGGCTGTTGTCACCAATATAAACAGAAAGACATAATTTTCTTTACTTTTCATTCCACCACACAATCCACATGGCCGCCTTAGAATGCAATTGAAAAATTGACAAATTTCTAAACTATTTCTGTGAAACAATGGAACGCATATAAATGCGCTGACGTATAGTAACACAATAAAACTGGTAAACAATATGAGCATCAAATCCAGCTGATTGTGGCTGGTTATGCTATAATAAAACTCTGTAAACGATATGCCAATGGAGACAATAAAGTAACAGAACCAGAATACTTGAATTTCTCGCTTCCATTTCCATTTTACTGAAAGGCTATGATGTAAATTGGAACTTGACCATTTTATAGGAATCAACGAAAGAATAAGCTCGCCTAAGTTTACCATGATTTTTAAAAATTGAAGTTCGGCTATTGCTACCATTTCTGAAGAAAATTTAATTTTTGTAGTTATAAGTAATTAGGTATAGCGTTGTAGTTGCACAACAAATTATTAGGCACAGAATTTTCTGTCGAATTTTAGTAAGATTTCGAACCACCGAGGAAAGCGGCCTAACATTCCTTTATCCGATTGTAATACTCGCAAATAATTTTCTGGATCCAAATTCCATGAACAGACACCTATGGAGTTCAATATGGTTGAAATAGAAATCATTTACAGAAATACCAATCCTATTTGGAATGCCCATTCAATGTTATCATAAAAACCGCAAATTTTAATACTCCCAGCATATCCAGTATTTAACAACTATATTATTACAGAATCAAGTAAAGTAGTGTAATTATCTTTCGCTGTTTTTGCAACATGATTTTTAGACGGGCATTAACTTCCTTTCTTGATTGAAACGTTTGCTCATAGATCCACCAAAATAAATACCGCTTCTCGTTTATAAGCTCTCGAATGTGTTTCTGAAGCACAATCCATTTGTTCGATATCTTTCCATAAACAAACTTACTGTCGGTTACCAAAACTTGAATTTTTCGGTCTTCGCTTTATATTCTGTGTCGTATCGTGAGTTGGCAGCTAAACGTAAACACGGTACTTGAATGACATCACCAAATATATGCATCAACGGATATGCAAGTTAAATTACTTTGTAATTTCCATTTTTACAAATAATTAAAGCCATGTTTAATTTCCTAATCTGATTTCCAGCTATGTATAACAAAATAGCGGAATTCCGGAAGCCGGAGCCGATCCAAAGCCCAGAGTTTACTGCACTTTTCGATTCTTTTGTTGACTTACTTTCTTAGACTGATTTTCACTGAGGTGTACGGTTACAATGAAAAAATAATATCACTGGTTATGTATTTTTAATCAGATTTATTTTTTGATAATAGTTAAGAATATTTTTCCATTATATTCAAAACCCATATAATAATGAGACTCTTGCAAAAACAGTTAATCAACTCATCTCATTGCATGAGATTTATTTTTAAAATAAAATGTTTAAAAATTAATTATGAATCATTCTTGCTTCAATACTCCATATGTAAAATGTTGAAATGCTTGTTAAATATGATATGTTAATATGCGTTAGAGTGATATTTCAAACATTTACCTTCGTCTTCATAACTAGAAACACTGTTCTTTGCAGTACAAATCGAATAAACCCTGGTGCTCTTTCACGATCCATTTTATGAAATTCCCCAACACTAAGCACAATTGGTAGGAAGCTTGAAACACGTTTTGATGACCATCTACAGCCTTTCCAACCTCGCATGCATTTTAATATATCCATAGAATAAAGCAGTGACTGACTTCCAAAATCCAGCACCATAGTACTAACAGCCATTATAGCAAAAGCAAACAACCCCATACAAAACTGGATTGCTTTGGGTATTACGGTTTGGAAAGATATTATTGGATATAATGTAAATATTGCTCCCATCGCTCCGAGAAATTGAATGCTTGGCCAAAGATAAGATTGAAAAGCCTGGTTACTGATGATTACCAATACTTGAATTTTCCGGTAAATGTTGAAGATCTCGTGCCTGCTTTGTTCGTTATGATTAAATTGCGTACATCTCACCAGGTTCCTATAAAACAGTATAGGTAACGTAAGTAAAACGGTAATATATGGAATTATTATTAAACGTATTATTGTTGCAGAATGTTTTATCTACCTTAATTGTTTCACATTACTCCGAATTTCATTCAATGTGACCAATCCTATTGCTGTTGCAGTGGCACCCAATATTCCAACAGGAAAACTTAGCAAAATACGTACTAACTTTGTCGAATGTCCACTCTGTTTAACAAAGTACAGCAAATATGTCGCCGGAACAATCAAGGAAACCATTACAAGAATTCCTGTGATTGTTGTCACAAGCAAAGGCAGAAATAAGTGATTATTTTTTCTGCCGACTACATTGCACAAGCCACTAGGATGTTGTAGAATGCAATTAAAAAAGTGTGAAATTTCCAAACTATTTCTATGAAATAATAGAATGCTCACGAAGGCACAGACGTATAATAACACAAAGAAACCAGTAAACAATATGAGTATTAAATCCATCTGATTTTGATTATATATGCTGTCGTAAAATTCTGTACACGATATCCAAAGCGAGATGAAAACATAACCGAACCAAAAAACTTGACTTTCTCTCTTCCATTTTCGTTTTATTGAAAGGCTACGATGTAAGTAGGAACTTGACCAGTTTATTGGAATCAGAAAGGGAAAGAATTCGCCTAACTTAGCCATGAAATTTAAAAATTGAAGCTCGGCTGATGTTACCATTTTTATATTTGATTATTTCAGAAAGTTTGATTCTGTGATATTTAGTTTTGTGGTCTGATCATGTAGAGCAATATGAAGTATTAGGTGTAGCATTTTCTAACTAATTTAATTACTGTTTTTAAACACTAACGAAAGATTCAATACATCGCTTTATCGTTTGGGATTCTAACGAATAATACAGTCGTTTCAAATTCCATAATTACATATCGATATACCAATCCTCATTGGAATTCCCATTCCATGTTATTATGAAGCCCAAAAAAATATTAATACTCTCAACATCTCCGGTAATTAAATTGGATATTAATTTGTTTGGCGTTCAAATAAACATTTGGTGAAAATAGTTTAACGTTTTGTTTAAGTAAAATATAAAACTTAACATAATATGTCGTATGTATTACTTGCAAAGTAAAAGTATATAACGCTGTGTTGCAAACATCACAAGAGTACCTTCCACTGTCCACATGAATTAAAAACGTATACATGTGAAAATTAAAAAGAAATTTCTTGGAAGTTTTGTGACAAGGAATTCAATGAGTAGATCGAAGCATACTATCCGGTGTATACCCGTTTAATTTATGAGGATGCTTTTATGTTCAGATGTGACGCATACAATTAAAATTATTTCATCCATTTTTATTTATACATGTCTTCAAGCATTAACTTATTATCGACATATTCTAATGTTAGCTGTATCTTCAGATGACAAGATCCATCAATCAAGGTTATAATTTATATAGGTATGTATAAGACTGAGAATTCGGAAATTTCTTCCCTTATCATTTAAAATAATATTAAAAGCATCAACCTAACAATTACTTAATATCTAAAAATTTAAACTACGTGAATAAAATTAGTCTACATTAATTACTCCCGCTTGTTTTTGTCTTCATAACGAGGAACACCGTTCTTTGCAGGACAAATCGAATAAATGCTGGTGCCCTTTCCCGATCCATTTTATGAAACTCCCCAACACTAAGCGCAATTGGTGGGAAGCTGGAAACAAATTTATTTGACCATGGACATCCATTCCAGCATCGTATGTCTTTAAGTATGTCCTTAGAATAAAGCAACGACTGACTTCCAAAATCCAACACGAACGTACAAACGATCATTATCACAAAAGCGAATAAACCCATGGATAGCTGGATAGCTTTAGGTATTTCGTTTTGGAAAGCGATTATCGGATATAATATAAATATCATTCCAACCGCCCCATTAAATTGAACGCATGGCCAAAGATATGTCTGGAAAGCTTGATTACTGATGATTACCAAAACTTGAATTTTTCGGTAGGTGTTCAATATTCTGCATCTCATTTGTTCGTTATGACTGAATTTTGTATCTCTCGTCAGGCGTCTGCAAAATTAAGTCGGTAACGTAAGTACAACCTCACGACCTCATGTTGAAAGTTCTGTAGAATGTTTTACTGACCTTAGTTGTCTCAGATTACTGCGAATTGCATTGAGGGCGACAATTGCCATAGATGTTGTATTAGCTCCCAAAATTCCCACCGGAAGAGTTAGAAAAATATGTAATACATGTGTTGAGAGCCTACTTTGTTTCGCAAAGTACAAAACGTAAATAATGGGAACAGCAACGGAAACGATTCCTAGAATTCCTGTGGCTGTCGTCACCAGCAGAATTAAAAACAAATAATTATTTCTTCTTTCCCTGCCTCCACAAAAGCCAGTCGGCTGCCGTAAAATACATTTGAAAAAATGACAAATTTCAAAAGTATTTCTGTGAAATAATAGAAAACAAATTAAAGCACTGATGTATACTAAAACAAGGAAACCGGAAAACAATATTTGTAGCAAATCGGTTTGAGTAATGTTGGCATAAAACTCTATCGATGCTTGGCAAATGGAGAGGAAGATATACCAAAACCAGAATGCTTGGCTTTCTCTCTTCCACTTCCACTTTACTGAAAGCCTATGATGTGAATAAGAACTTGACCAGTTTATTGGAATCAAAGAGAGAAAGGTGCTGCCTAAGGTCACCATAAATTTTAAAAACTGAAGCTCGGCTAATGCTACCATTTTACGTATATATATGGCTATTGAAGAAAATTGTATTTTTTCGATGTAGAAGTTTGTGCACATAGCACAATATGCAAAATTTCTGTTTCGAATTGTCAGACAGAATGAAAGCCACCATACGTCCCATTGGCTGCTAATGAATATTTTGGTGGCTTCAAATGTCCTCAACCTTTAGATTTCCTTGTAGTTATTTTAGCAATTATGCATTAAGCAATGAGGAGGCTTAAAGAAACGCTATTTTCATGTTTTTATCAAACCCAGTTCTGATAATAGTCAATGTTCATTTCCGTAATGTACTTATTCTTTAACTAAAAATAGGTATTAGTTTTTATTTAGTGACGTATTTATTTATAGAAAATAAGTATACACTTTGCAATTATAAAAATAATTTAATTCGGAATTGAAACGTTACAGCTTATTTCCCACATTTGTATTACCATTTTCATGTCTAGATTCTTGCATTTGTTAATAAATGACATTTGACAGGGTCATCAAAAGGACATGAAATTTTCTTTTTACCCGAGATGATACGCCTTACTCTACTCACACGCCTGCTGAAATTAAAACTTGTAGTTTCTGATGGAACGGCCATAACGGAGTCATTGCTAATTGAATTGTTGGAGTTGGTGACAGTTTTATTATGGAATTGAAGCCCGTGTAAACCATGACGGCAATGTTCACGATAGTTTGGGCGAAGAGCAAAGGAGGTCACAATCATTAGGGTAATATAAATTAGCTATAATTTCAAATTAACAAAACAATTTATATATCTATTGTATGTATTTTAATGAATGATGTATGAACGGACACAATGTATCAATTAAATTAAATTGTTACCTTGTGATCCATTTTGGACTACAGATTTGAACCAAGAAGATTGACTATAAAAACAGCAGTGTATATAACAAATGGCTTCACTTTCGGATTGTACTATAGTTTTTCTTGTTTAAATACGTGTTGTAGTTCACATGCATACAAATGCAAACAAATGTCATGAATTCCAGACAATCAGACAAAATATGGGTTCATGATTATTAGAAACTCATTATCTTACACTGGTTTGGTTTATGTTAATCATCTCTGTTGAGTTTTCCAGAAAATCATTACGTTCATATTATTCACGTTTCTAATTCACTTCCACTTCCAAAAAACTTGTGATTAAATATGTATCATAAACTGAATTATGGCAAGTTGGAATGGCCAATGGTCAATATCTTATTTTCTGTTTGCTTCAATTTACCAATAAATACGCTCATGTCAGTGTTATTCTTTGAATTAAATTTTGCTTAATGAATATATGATAACTCAGTTTCCAATGAAAGTCGATTACTGAAACTATCTCCATTCACATGAAGAATATAAAAGAAATTGGAAATTAAAACTAATGGAGTATAATTACTTATACCAACATATATCATTAAAAGACAAAAATGTTTGTTTGCAGTATTGGTCACGTAATTGTTTTACAAACCAACAAAGGTCAAGTCGGTCAAAAAATTTTATTTCTTCTATTTGCCATGTAAGCTTTGCAGATGATCCTCAAGAACCCTTCTACCCTGAAAAGTTTGCTGACAAATTCCACAAAATAAATAATTCTTTTCTCCAATATGATCTCTAATATGCTGATGGAGTGCAGGCATTGTATTTAATTTCTTTCCACAAAATATACACCACAACCTTGGAAGATGATAACTTGCATGTTGTTTCAAGTTCGTTGTAGTTTTAAATGCCAGTCCACATAATTTACATTTAAAAGGTCGTTCTCCTGTATGAGCGGAGATGTGTTTCCGTAAACTCGTAGCCGTTGTAAGTTCTGCAGGACATAAATCGCAAAAATACGGTTTTTCACCTGTGTGACTTCCAAGATGTACCTCCAGTGTACTTGGTGTTTCGTAAATCTTTTCACAAAATAAGCATATATGCCCACGGAATGGTCTGTTATGAATATATCTGACGTGATACTCCAAAATCCACTCAGTTCCAAATAGCTTCCCACATTTGTCACACTGATGGGCTTTTTCTTGGTGAAGTTGCGCAACATGGGTCTTCATGTTAGACAAATTAGAGAAGTTTCTTCCACATTCGTTACATTTGTAAGGTTTCTCACCCGTATGGGTTCTCATGTGTGTGGTGAGCTGACCACCCGTGTAAAATCCTCGATTGCAAATTTCGCACGTAAAAGAACGCAACCTTTCTTCAGCGTGCATACTTTTTTGGTGCTTTTTCATATACTCTTTATTTAGAAACATTTTTTTGCAAATGGGGCACTGACACTTTTTATCGTTTCCACCTTCCGCATGTCTTAATTTATGGCGCTTTAATAAGTAGGCTTGCTGATAACGATTTCCACAGATTTCACATTTGTGCTTTTTTTCGCCAGTATGCGTAAATCGGTGATTTCTTAATCCACCCGAAGCGCTAAACTTTTTGGGGCAGTATTCACAAATGTAAGGTTTTTCGCCCGTGTGAATTCGCTCATGACGGATTTTTTCCTGTTTGCTCAAGAACAAGTTTCCGCAGTGAACACACTTAAATTTCTTTTCTCCTGTGTGTGTCCTTACATGATATTTTAAATATTTCTTTGTTGCAAATGCCTTTTCACAAAAACTGCATTTGAAAGATTTTTCAGAAATTTCATGGGTCTTCAGGTGACTTATAAGGTTTGATTCGAAACTAAATGACTTTTTACAAATTTCACATTTAAAATGCTTTTCTCCAGTATGTGTTGCTATGTGTTGCATTACATGATTAAGGTAAAAGAACTGTTTGCTGCAAAGTGGACATTTGTGCCTTTTTAATCCTATGTGCTTTCTCAGTCTATGGCTAGTCACATTTCCAGCACCAGAGGCACTATAACTGCACTCGTTACAAAAGAAAGGTTTTTCGGTTATATGGCTCCTTAAATGATTGTCCAATCGATATTGCTCGCGGCATGTTTTTTCGCAAAACGGGCAGAAATATTTGGGCTGCATTTTGGGTTGCTGTGAGATAGATTGCATAGGTATTCCGTTTTATATACTTAAATATAATTCTACTATTTTAAATATTGGTATGAAATTAAGGTTGCTGTAATGTTACCTTTTTGATTTTCTGCTTGACTTGAGGCAAAATGCTGATTTCGTCACTACTTAATAAAGTGAACTGAGTTGAAATAAAAGTATTATGAATCCCCAGATACCTTTAATACCATCTTACTCTATACAAGTTTGCATACTGTGCAGCAAAATATTATGCAGTTTGTAAAAATATTTTATTTTTCACACGGATTTTAACTATGTGCCAGTTTGTATATGACTTGAAACAACGAAAAGAGTAAACAATACGGGGTTTATTTACGGACCAAAAAGCTGTATGGTGCTATCCATTCTAGCATGGATACTCATTTATTCCTAACCAAAGGCCATTTAAGGAGCAATTCATACATACTTTCCATACAGGCAGATTTAGTGCCTCAGAGCCTTCACATTATCATCAGCGAACTGAAGTTAACATTGTAGGGATGCTTGTTCTTGCTGGGGGATTAGCTGAAATGATTTTTTGGTTTCAGTGTTGTTCATTATTTTAAATAATAATTACTCAATCTGATTCTCCGTTTGTTAAATTATTAATTAGGATGTGATGATTCTAATGGTGGTTACCGTTTCGTTAATAAATGTGTGTAACTTGAGTTAATCACATTATTATGAACACTAAAATATATTCGTAGGTATTACAAATTTGTCATGAAATCATGGTTTGCAAAAATGTGATTAACTCAACTTACACACATTTTTAAACGAAATGGTAACCAGTAACCACCATTAGAATCACCACATTCTATTTATCAATATGACAAACGAAATGTCACCAAACCGTCACAGGAATAATTAAGCAGTAAGCAAATTTGCGAGCAGGTGAATGAGAGATGTTGAAAAGACCACCGATGTGCAAATTGAGAGGTGGTGGTGGTGTTTGTAGCATGCGAAGGATACTCTGTTTACCTTTGTAAAACTTTTGCGGTTGCTTTAAAGCAGTGGTACATGGAATAAAGGACATGTACTTAAAATGTAAAGAAATATTTAGTACTTGCTGTGTATTTTTGATTTCATATATTGAAATCATCATTACCAGAAATATGGAAAAATGTAAGAAGGTGCATTCTGGGATTGAAAATATTCTAAACTCACGTTTTAAATACATACATACGCCGTAATATTCTTGTCAGTCCGGGCTTATGAAAAAATCTGGCCAAATATTAAGCATACTATTGATCCAACACCATGTGAAATTTTGTTGAACTTGACAAAATGTTCGTTACAATGAATTTCAAAGGATATAAACATATGGGCAAACGGCAACTTTACCATTATAAATTGAGCTGTTCATTCTGAAAACGCACATTGTTGCACCTGTACTGCATCGTGTACAATATTTGCTACCCAGGTTTTAAGAAATTCTGAACCTAAATGTGTATAGGTGCACATGATGGAATAATCCGTTGAATATATGCTTCCGTGAACATAAGGGTAAAACGTGAATAGATAAAAGGAATACTGGTAACAATACAGGAACAAATTTTACATTTATAAATACCTATAATTAGGCTTTCTCATAGGTTTCGTTTTAAGCTTGTATATCCTAAATCCAAAATACTTGTATATGCATTCATTAATGTATATTCACAATACAAACAAGTTGAATATCTCATATCGTCACTGCAGTTGTACAGAAAGAATTTGAATGGGAGAGCAAAATTGCAACGGCAAAATATTATTCGGGATAATAAACTCACTGAAGTAACATTCAGCCGTACGCCGTGTTTCATTCGACAAACAACATTTTAGAAAAACAATCAGAATAAAAGTTATACACCAAAATTAAACTGTTACAATTTTTACCAATATAAACTAAAATTTTCAAAAAATACCATCACACAAACTTAAATAGACATTGACCGTGTCACTGGAAAACTGAAAAGCTGATAAAATGAACAAGAAAAGTTCAAGGGCTGTTTACACATGTTCCACGTGCAATAAAGAATGCTCTTCCAAATCGAACCTGACAAATCATGAACGCGTTCATACTGGAGCACGACCTTTCAAATGTTACCAGTGTGGAAAGGCATTTTCCCAGAACACACATTTAACCCAACATGTTAGAATTCATACAGGAGAAAAACCGTATGAATGTAAAACTTGTTTCAAAAAGTTTGCTGTGTCTTCAGCCCTTCGAGCCCACGAACTTCACCACACGGGCGTAAAAGCCCACAAGTGTGATCTCTGTGATAAACGGTTTCGTGTACGTGGTTCATTACTGTCTCATTTGAAAACCCACATCGCCGAAAAAGCTTACCTTTGTGAAATTTGCAAAAAACGATTTGCCTCAAAAGCTGGGTTAAAATATCATGAAAAGAATGCTCACGCTTCTGGACCAAAGGAAGGTGTTGAGTGTTCCATTTGTAAAAAACGGTTCACACATCAGGCCACTTTGAAAAATCACAAAATGCTGCATACCGGCGAAAAACCTCACGAATGTCAAATTTGTAAAAAGCGGTTTATTCAACGGTGCAATTTAAATACTCACATGAGGATACATACAGGCGAGAAACCTTACAAGTGTACGTACCCACAATGCAACAAAGCATTTGCACAAATCAGTGAGCAACGTTGTCATAAAAGCACCCATTTCCAGAAAAAGCTGCGTTATCAATGCAAACATTGTGAAATCTCATTTCACCGTCCGTATGAATTAAAACTGCATACAACGGTTCACACAGGTGAAAAGGCTTTCCAGTGTGAGCTCTGTGAAAAATGGTTTCGATTGAAGCAAGAAGCCAGAACTCACATGATCAGAATTCATACAAACGAGCGACAGTACACGTGTCGGGAATGTGACACGTCTTTTTTTACCCAATCGCAGTTTGACATTCATAGGGAAAGACATGTGGCGAATTATTTAAAGCTATTGGAATGTTCTTCCTGTGAACAAAGATTTTATAGTAAACTTGCTTTCGATAATCACCGAAGGAATTTACATGGTCACCAAAATAGTTGCCTGTTTTGTGACGACGGAAGAAAGTTTACTAGCCTACAAGGATATTTATATCACATGAATCGACATACCGGAGAAAAACCTCTCTTTTGTCAATTTTGTGATGAGGAATTCATTGACTGTATTAATATGTCTCAGCATATCCGGAAGATTCACTAACAGCATTCATGAGGATCAGTTTGTGTTTAGGTATGGTGTACGCTATAAAATAATTCATTTTTTATGAAATCTAGTGGAACCAAATTTAAATGTTGACTGTTTGCTTTTAGATGGCAATGACTTGTGGAGGAGCATTGGTAACACTGACAAATGACAAAATTTAAGGACCGGGAAAAATATTTCAATATCATTGTCTGATAATGTTATAAAGTACTTTAAAAGTCCATCAAAGTACAACTGCGTAGTTTGTATAAGTAGTAGTAGTAACAATTTTTTATGTTTTATAATCAGATTTAATTCTAATTTTAGTATTCATAACACATCGTTGTTCCCAAGAACAAACATTTGATTTGCTAATATAATAATTTACCCCTTTGTTAAATAATACTCGGAAATGTTTATGTCCAATTTATTACAGATAAAAAATGGAATGTTTCTTTGACAATACTCAATCTTATTTTACTCATTCTAACATAGATACTCGTTTATCCTAAAAAAAAGTATACCCATAAAAATGTATTAAAAGATTTGAGAACTCGCTACATGCTTTTGCATTCATTTATGACGAGAAATATTAAAAGAAAATATACAGAATAACATATTTACTATAAATGTATCGAGTTTTTTCAGTCCGAGTACACCGATTTTGAGAACGCCAAACCAAATATTCTATCAAGCCAAAAGCACTGAAAATATTTTTACAACTGTTTTTATACATTTCACAAGATTGTATTGTATCCACAATATGGGCAACCTTTCCAGAGGATAATATAATTTGGGTATTCATTCTGAAAATGGGTTTAGTTATTTCACCCTCATTATATGTACGTTCAATGTTTGTTAGCAAGTAGAAACGAAATGGACAACCTGATTATTTATATCCGTACAAGGTGGAATTGAAGGTAGAGCTTTTGTTTCAATGGATATGAAGGCTAAAAGTTGAGTAAATCAAAGGATTCCAGGTAAAAACACAGATGATACACATTTTACACTTTCGGATTCAACAAGTTGTACAGATTATTGGTATGAAATTATTTCTTACATTTTTTTGAAAATTGCATGTCCTAACTGTAAAATATTTCTGCATTCATCTCCTTATGCATGCACGGCTTTCACAAACCGGATAGTATTTAGTAACGCTTTAAAGCTTTACTTGAGTAAAGCCAGAACCAAAATGAAAACAAAAGTTATTCAGAATTTTAAAGATTGGTATATGAAAACAGATTTAAAGTGAATATATATTTGCCTAATACTGGGGTAGTTTTGCTTTATTTACGTTGAACGATACATGTGGTGCTTTTATTCTGGCTGAGCTCCTGGATTTTTGAATATCAAACGCAATAGACCATATGTAACCAAACCACACTTAAAATTATTTTACACCCCAATCTACACTTTACTAAGCCTGTGAATACATTGTATTCACAACAGAAATACATTATCATCTTACTTGAGTAGTTGATAGTGAGCAGATTTTCGTTGTTGTATTCATACTGAACCATGTAATATTTTGCTGCAAAGCATAAACCCAAATTTAGAACCTGAGTAATTATATTGTGCCAGTATACCCATACATAAATCATGGTATAAACCGTGAAGCTCAGTAAACCTACAGGTTATAAAAAATGCTATAAGTTTTATGGACGAGGTGTATGGATGAATGGATTGCTGATGGTAACACATTTTTCTTGCATGAATGCAAAAGTTGTCCATTGTATGAAATATTCGTTTCTCAGATTTTAAATCGCTTCTGTCATAGAACCAACAAAATGTTTGTCCAGTCATTGATGTATATATGGGAAACATAATTATATTGTGCATTTCATGTACCTATTACTCGTGCAGCAATATGCGTAATACATAAAAATCTCATATTATTATCAAAATATTATCGAAAGCTTCATTCGGACAGATCACAAACTCAACCACAACAAGACACAGTGCGCCATTCAATAACTAAAAACCGGTTCTGGATAATATTTCATTTGTTGCTACACAAATAAGGGACATACTCACAGTATGGCATTGACAATTGCATAAAACCCAATTCACATTTTCAGTTTGTTTCTATCTTTCAGGTTGTGAGGACATAGTGTTGAAATCTTATAAAACCAATTAATAATGAAAATTAGGCTTTATCAATTTTTTTAAGGATCTGAGCAGAGAGAGTAATAACAAAAATCTGGAAGAGCGAAAATTTAAGTTTGCAAAATGAACAAAAGTGTAAAGCCTGTTTTCATGTGCTCCGCGTGCAATAAAGAATTCGCTACTAAAGCATACCTAAAACTCCATGAACGAGTAAGGGCTTATATTTGCAAAATTTGCAAAAAACGATTTACCACAAAGGGTGCGTTGCAATATCATGAGAAAAATGTTCACGCCTCCGGACTAAAAGGAGATTTTGAATGCTCCATTTGCAAAAAACGGTTTACACAAAAGGCCACATTGAGAGATCACAAAATGTTGCATACCGGTGAAAAACCTCATGAATGTCAAATATGTAAAAAGCCGTTTATTCAACGTTGCAATTTAATTACCCATATGAGAATACATACCGGCGAGAAAACTTACAAATGCACTTATCCTCAGTGTAAAAAGGCTTATGCCCAAAGTGGTGATTTACGTGTTCACCAGAATACCCATTCGCAGAAAAAGCTGCGTTATCAATGCAAACAATGTGAAAGTTCATTTCATCGTCCTTATGATTTAAAACGGCATACAACGCGACACACAGGTGAAAAAGCTTTCAAATGTGAACTCTGTGGAAAAAGATTTCGATTGAAGCAGGAAGTAGGAAGTCATATTATGAGAGTTCATACAAACGAGCGACCTTACACATGCAAGGAATGTGGAAAATGCTGTACTACCCAATGGCAGTTTGACATTCACAGTGACAGGCATGTCGCAGATAACCTAAAGCTGTTGGAATGCTCATTTTGTGAGCAGAAATTTTACAGACAAAATGCATTGGACTATCACTGCAGGGAGCTACACAGACACCAAAATAGTTGCATATTTTGTGATGACGGAAGAGTGTTTACCAGCAGAAAAGGTTATCTGTATCACATGAATCGGCATACCGGAGAAAAACCTTTCTTTTGCCAATACTGTGACGATGAACTCATTGATGGCATCAATAGGTCCAAGCATATCCGGAAAGTTCACTCAAAACGTTTATGAGGACGGTTTTATTAAAAGACGTGTAAGTAGAAGGTAATACGAATAAATTAACCCATATTTATATAATTTTCTGGGACTGCATTTTGCATTTAAAAGTTTAATGTTTGTTTTCAGATGGAAACATCAAGCCACTATGGACACATTCCTGGCATAAGGCAGAGTTTAGAGAAAATGCTTGTAAATTTTTCTTGGAAATAAATCATGTAGTAATATTTGTTACCGAGAAAACATTACCTAACTTATCTTGTTTAATGTTCAAATGAAAATGTTTATAAATACGAACGTAACTGTCCAAAATCAATTAATGAACCTCGAATCTAGCATAAAATAAGCTGCAAAATAAATAATGATGTGTAAAAATTCATATGCTAATCATTTAAGACAGGAACATATACCAAACTATTATACGTGAAAGTGATATTTCAAAGCATTTGTTTTCGTCTTCATCACCAGGAACACAGTTCTCTGCAACACAAATCGAATGAAATCTGGAGCCCTTTCACGATCCATTTTATGGAATTCGCCAATACGAAGCGCAATAGGTGGGCAGCTGGATACAAATTTTTTTGACCATTGACACCCATTCCAGCATCGGATGCATTTAAGAATATCCTTAGAATAAAGGAGTGACTGACTTCCAAAATCCAATATAACAATGCAAATGATCATTATCCCAAAAGCATATAAACCCATGCAGAGTTGGATGGTTTTAGGAATTTCGCTTTTGAATGATAGTATCGGATATGTTATAAATATCAGTCCTGTAGATCCAATGAATTGAAAACTGGGCCAAAGATAGCTTTGGAAACTTTGATTACCGATAATCACCAAGATTTGAATTTGTCGGTATACGCTTAAAATTCTGCATCTCAGTTTTTCGTTATGATAGAACTTAGCACCTCTCACCAAGCATCTGTAAATTATAATCCAAAATGTAAAAAATATCGGCTCATAATTATTCCTGTTGACTATTTTAATACCTTAATTGTTTCAAATTACTCCGAATTTCATTCAGTGTTACAATTCCCATTGATGTTGCATTTGCTGCTAAAATTCCAGTCGGAAGACTTACAAAAATATTTAATAGCTTTATGGAGTATCTAAATTCCTTTGCAAAGTACATAAAATATGTAGCCGGAACCACAAAGGAAAACATCACAAAAATCCCTATACCTGTGGTAACAAGCAACATTAGAAATAAATAATGATTTCTACTCTCCTTCACTCCACACACTCCGGTAGATTGCTGTAGAATGCAATTGAAAAATTGACAAATTTCTGAAGTGTTTCTGTGAAATAATAGAAAGCAAATGAAGGCACCGAGGTTTGCCAAAGCAAGGAAACCAGTAAACAATGTGTGCAACAAATCCATCTGATTACAGTTAGTTATGTTTCCATAAAAGTTTATAAACGATTTCCAAAAGCAGATGAAAGTATACCAGAACCAGAAAGCTTGGATTTCTCGCTTCCATTTCCGTTTTACTGAAAGCCTATGATATAGGTTGTAACTAGACCAGTTTATTGGGACTAAGGATAGAAATGTGCTGCCTAAATTTACCGTAAATTTCAAAAATTGAAGCACAGCTAAAATTGCCATTCTTTTGCCTCGTCGTCTACCTCGGCAGAAAATTCGATTTGTTTAGATTAAATTGAAATTTGATAATGTTGTTGTATACTAGAAGAAGCTTTCAATAGGAGGATCGTAATGAAATGTCGTCAACCTCACCGATATAAATAGTTCAGTGTTTTAAATTTCAAGGAAGTTCATGGTAATCCTAATTCCATGTTTGGGTAAAACGTTTTAAATATTTACCGTCGATGCCGTTAAAGTCTGCCCTAATTAAAAATTTGTATTCGTTTTTAGCTTGTGACGAAATAGGAAATATTTTTGAAAATAAGAAAGGAATATAGATTTACTAAATAATAATTTACTTGCTGGAACTAGACCCTTACAACCGAATTCAATACACCTGTATTATTATGTTTATTTTCAAATTGTTGCTTGTATGTGTCTGTCTGTGGACGTAGTAATTCCGGTATGAATTACTTATTACTACTAAACGCTAACCGTTGTGAAGAACTGATATTACAGACTTCGATAACTGTCAGTAAATGCATGCATACTTGAACAAACATTTTAAACTAATACTATAAATTAAGTAAATGCTATGGCGATGCTCGGATACATTTATCTTTGTTTTTTATCTTAAAACAACAACCATTCTTTGCAGTAGAAGTCTAGTAAAAGATGGAATCATGTCCTCATTCATTTTATGGAATTGCTCAAACTAGCGCTGTTTATACATTCTGCAGCAGGTAAAACAGTTTGCTTACAAGTAGCAATTATTCCAGCAGAATAAACAAACTATAATATTCTATTATTATGTTGCCAAAATTGGCCGTAGTCTGTACAAAGAGGGTAATTACATAGGAAATATATAGACTATAATTATGTTAACTATCCAGCACGTGCAATAACAATGTTTATTGGGAATTTATTTCAACAATAAATGTTTTCAACTAATGGCTGTAGATGAGTTTCAAGATTATCTCTTTGTTGAAATGTTTACTCGCCAATCCTTTAAAATAAATTGGTCTTTCCTTCTATCTGAGCTTGAACATGCTCATGAACTATATTCATTGACAGTGATAGATTATATTCAATTTCTGTATGCACCACAGGCTAGGAAGATACTAAGTTGCATGTCGTTTGAAGTTAATAATGCGACATATTAATGTACTCTAAATTTTAACGTACTTGGCTTTGTTTTTATAACCAGAAATAATGTTTTCTGTAGCACAAATTGAATAAATGCTGGTGCTCTTTCACGATCGATTTTATTGAATTCTCCAACAGTAAGGGCAATCGGTTTGCAGCTATAAACAAATTTTGCTGACCACCGGCACCCATTCCTACATCGCATACACTTTCGTATATCCAGCGAAGAAAGCAATGACTGGCTTCCAAGATCAAATATAACGGTACAGACGGTCATTATCACAAAAGCAAATGAACCCATGGAAAGCTGGACGGCCTTAGGTATTTCAGCTTGGAACAAAATTATTGAATAAAATTTATTGAATAAACTGTAAATATCTATCCAAAAGCACCCAGAAATGGAATGCATGGCCAAAGTTAGTTTTGGAAGCTTTGATTACTGAGGATTACCAAAATTTGAATTTGTCGGTACATGTTTAAAATTCTTCATCTCAGTTGTTCATTACAATTGGATTTAGTACCTGTCACCAGATTTCTGCAAGATGTTATTTAATACCATAATATTATCATTCTTGTAAAATAATATACCTACCTTAATTGTCTCACAGTACTCCGAATCTCATTTCGTTATATTTCCTTATAAGATTAAATTTTAAGCATAAATAGTTTCAGTTCTTATTGTCCCAATTTTAAATATTTTATTTGTGTATGTAATGATTAATATCAATGTTAAGTTGTAAGAATTTACCTATGAAACGTATCGCAAATAAATCGGATACACTTATTCATTGATAGGCAATATTTAAAAATAATAAAATAATTGTAGCTTTCTAAAATTCTATAATGATATTAATAAACGTGAAAATGATATTTTAACTTATTAGTTTTCGTCTTCATCACGAGAAATACTGTTCTCTGCAGCACAAATCGAATGACAGCTGGGGCCCTTACACGATCCATTTTATGGAATTCACCAATATCAAGAGCAATTTGTTGGCAGCTGTATTCAAATTTTTTTACCCTCGACTTCCCTTCCAGCATCTAATACATTTTAATATATCTTGAGAATAAAGCAGTGACTGACTTCAAAAATCCAGTACAATGATGCAAATAGACATCCCAAAAGCATATAAACCTATGCAGAGCTGGATTGCTTTAAGAAGTTCGGCTTAGAAAGAAAGTATCGATATAATATTACAAGAAAGAATAGGAAAGTACCGAATTACTGAAATCTAATAATAAATTTTACAGAATAAACAAGTTACGATATACAGTTGCTAGTTGCTACAATTTGACGTATCAGCTGAGACTAATCACTATACTATAAATCTAACTATACCGTTATATTTTACAGGAAACGGTTATATTGTAAACGTGTCAATACAAGAACAGTCTCTCATTCTTTTTCAGAATTTACCATTCAGATGAGTTTCAAGATTCCTTCATGTAATCGATTACTCACAAACTCCAAAAGTTAAATGCAAATTTTCTTCTATATGATTTAAAATTTATCTACAAAGTTATATTATTATGTTTTATTTCTTCTATAAAATATATATGCACAAAATGTAAGCTGGAACTATGAGACATTAATACATGTTAAAGTGATAATTCAAGGCACTTGTCTTTGTCTTCATTACTAGAAACACTGTTCGCTGCAGCACGAATCGAATAAAAGCTGGTGGTCTTTCACGATCCATTTTATGAAATTCCCCCACATTCAGAGCTATGGCTGGGCAACTGGAAATAAATTTTTTTGACCATGGACTTCCATTCCAGCTACGAATGCATTTCAATATATCCATTGAATAAAGTAGTGACTGACTTCCGAAATCCAGTATTACAATGCAAATAGTCATTATTCCAAAAGCAAATAGCCCCATGCAAAGCTGCATGGCTTTAGGTATTTCGGAATGGAATGAGAGTATCGGATATAATATAAATATCAGTCCAGTAGCTCCAACAAATTGAAAGGCTGGCCAAAGATATGATTGGAAACTTTGATTACTAATGATTACAAAAATTTGAATTTGCCGATATATTTGTAAAATTCTGTGCCTTAGTTGTTCGCTATGATTGAATTTGGTATCTCTTACCAGGCGTCTGAAAGGCATAATATTTAACATAAGTAATGCGGCAAATATTATTAGTATTTTTGAATATTTACCCACCTCAACTGTTTCAGATTACTTCGAATTTCATTCAGAGTGACAATTCCCATTGCGGTGGCGTTGGCTCCCAAAACTCCAACCGGAAGATTTAGGAAAATATCTAGTAACTTTGTTGAATATCTGACGTCTTTTGCTAAGTAAAAAATGTACGTGACCGGAACAATCAAAGAAAACATTAAAAGAACTCCTATAGATGTTGTTACAAGTAAAAGTACAAACAAATAATTATTTGTATTGCCCCTTCGTCCACACAAGCCACTCGGCTGTTGTAGAATGAATTTAAAAAACTGACAAATTTCAGGCGTATTTCTGTGAAATAAGAGAACAAGAATGAAACCACTGAGATTTGCCAAAGTTAGGAAACCGGTAAACAAGATGTGAAGCAGATTCAGTCCACGGTGGTTAGTTATGTTTACATAAAAGTCGGTAAAGGTTTTGCAAAAAGCGATAAAAGTATACCAGAACCAGAATGCTTGACTTTCTCGCTTCCACTTCCGTTTCACTGAAACCCTATGATATAAGTTGGAACTTGACCATTTTATTGGTGTCAGAGACAGAAAGGTGCTGCCTAGATTTACCGTAAATTTTAAAAATTGAAGTTCTGCTAATGTTACCATTTTGATATATGAATATGATAGAAAATTTAATTTATGAATTTATAAATGTCATTCGTACATCCTTCTAAACCTTTGGTTTATGTATTCAATTTTCAAACTGGCATTTTATACAGTTTGCATAAACAAGGGAGGGTTTCTCGTCGTCACTTTATAAGTTCTACATGTTCATGAATAATTTCCGCGAGACGTCATTTCCAGACACCTTTATAAATAATTAAATATTTAAATATTTGCATTCATATACATATATTGAATATCGGGGATCCTCCTAGGAATACCCATTCCATGTTCATATCAAACCTTTTTTGAATGTGAACCGTTGATTCTGCTACCATATCCTGTAATTACAAGTAGGTATTTGCTCTTATGTGGCGATATAATATGCATAATATATTCAAATTAAGAAGATGCCATCGAAATAATAAACAATAATTGGGATTGTTTTAAATGAAACGTTTGTTTAAATGAAATTGTTTTATCTAAATTTAACCAACGAACGCTTACTGTTTGCATTTCCACCACTTTAACCACTGTTAACGTATGGCACGTGTAAGGGTAATCAAAAATATATAATCCCCTGGATATGCAACCATTTCACCGAAGGTGATACGCCTTAATCTTTTTACAAGCCTGATGAAATTATCCCTTATAGCTTGCTTCTGATGGAACGGCCGGAAGGAATAAACAAACATGCTAAGGATAACTTTTTACTCAATTAAAATAAATATATAATACCAAAACATATTTGATATTACTTAGAGTGAGAGTGGAGGTATTTGTTCTCGTATTAGTTATTATTTATTATTGGTAGACACTCAAAAGAGCATACCATACATTTCGATAATTGTTAGCAAATACGTTAATTTATATTTAATATTTATATTTAATTTATATATTTAAGTTAAATATTGACTCTAACACTATAAATTAAATTAATGCAAAATTGATGTTTGATACCTTTGTCTTCATATATGTAACTATTAATATTGTACTTGAATAAAGTACAAGAGCGCAATTGTCTCTCGTTGTTTTTATGACCTTGACTTTTCAGATTTGTGTCAATACTTACTTTGTTGTTTAAATGATTGCTCACATACCCCAATAAATTAAATATGGTTACACTTCTATGTGATCTGTTTATACAGTACTATCATTTTGTTTAATTAATTAAAAATAGATACACCACAGCATTGGATGATGATAATTTGAATTCTATTTTGAGTTGAAAATATGCCACGTTAATACAATTTAAACTTATACTTTATTGGACCGGTCTTTGTCTTCATAACCAGGAACACAGTTCTCTGCAGCACAAATCGAATAAATGCTGGTCCCCTTTCACGGTCCATTTCATGAAATTCTCCAACACTAAAAGAAATGGATGTACAGCTGGAAACACATTTTGATGACCACCGACATACATTCCAGGATCTCTTGCATTTTAATATACGTATCCACAGAATAAAACTGACTGACGACCAAATTTCAATAGAACGATGCAAATGATAATTATTCCAAAAAGCAAACAAACCCATGCAAAGCTGTATGGCTTTCGGCATTTCGATTTGGAAACAGATTATCGGATACAGTATAAGTATCACTCCAACAGCTACCAGAAATTTTATGCATGGCCAAAGATATGTTTGAAAACTTTGATTGCTGATTATTACCAAAATTTGAATTTGTCGGTATTTGCGTAAAATTCTGTATCTCAAGTGTTCGTTATGACTCCATTTCGTATATATAACAACCTTTCTGTTAATATCATTCGTAACGTCAATAAAATACCTAGCACTGATACCATGATTCTTATAGATTGTTTTTTCCTGCCTTAATTGTTTTAGATTACTCCGAATTTCATTCAGAGCAACAAATCCAACTGCTGTAGCATTAGCTCCCAAAATTCCAATCGGAAGAGATAAAAAAATATTTAGTAACTTTGTTAAGTAGCCGCTTTGTTTTGCGAAGTACAAACAATATGCAGCGGGTTCCATAAAGGTCATAAGAATTCCTGCAGGTGTTGTCACCAGTAAAAATTGAAATAAATAATTATTTCCAACGTCCTTTCCCACACATAAGCCTGCCAACTTCTGTAAAATGCAATTGAAAAAATGCCAAATTTCCATAGTGTTTTTGTGAAATAATAGAAAACAAATGAAGGCACTTATGTTTCCCAGAGTAAGGAAACCAATAAACAAAGTGCATAGCAAGTCTATTTGAGTATGATTAGATATATTGGAATAAAAGTTTGTAAAATTTATACAAAGTCAGCTGAAGAAACAACAGAACCAACATGCTTGTTTTTCTCGCTTCCATTTCCATTTCACTTAAAGGTTATGATGTGAACAGGGAGCATACCAGTTTATTGGAATCCAGGAGAAAAATGTGCTTCCTAAGTTTACCGTAAATTGCAAAACCTGAAGCACGGCTAACGTAACCATTTTATAATTGACGATGGCAATACATTTGACTTTTCAGAGATATTTCGTTGCTCACTGAATTTAGAAAATTTCAATCCTGCGCATAAACTGTCAGAAGGATATGAAACTCCTTTTTCAGTGATGATGCTGACACTACCGCTGAAATGGCTTTCAGTTTTTGATTATGCGTACATAATTCATGAAACTATTTGAATGTAATTGTTTTTGTAAAGTTTTGAAAATTTTGTTTAGGACTGTTTAAACAAACCCATATAAGACTAATCAAATAATTAAGGGAAGCGTAAGCTCAAAGAAATAAAAAGTGTACATAACACATCATGTTTGGTACGTTATGGGTTTGTTAAGAAATGACCATTTTCTTTGTCAATATTTTTTATTTGAATATTTTGTATAATTATAATAAGCTACTTATTTTTATATTCATCGGTTAAAGTTAAGTCTACATACCTACCTATGTCCAGTATGTCCTAAATCAATGACCGTTCATTCACTTCTAAGTGTAAACTTTTTCTTTCTAAGTGAACGATTTTTGTAACTATTTCTTTGTATTAACTACGTGTAGTTTTTGGTACATTGCTCTTCCTAAAAGGCGATGCATTCTTCATTCTTCTTGTTGTTGCTACTTGTACGCAGAGAAGAGAAGACACAAATCTCTTGCCTCTAAACCATTCTACCTCAGTAAATCACACATTCATATTTTTCCTTCGTTGACTTGTAGAAATAAACTCTTAGCTTGCCTTCTTGCATTGGGGCAGCTTGAAATCACACATCTACCTACGTGCCTTGTCTACATACACTCATTTACCGCATCCAATTTCTCATCCAACTTTTCCAATTTTGCCATTTTAATGCAACTAACATCTTCGCATTTTTGATGATTAATTTTAACTACTGTTGCTAACAT
>JAHZMV010005363.1:0-25525 GCA_027743765.1 Coecobrya sp. COE2 | reverse complement strand
CAAGTTAGAGCGCGGACGGCCGGCCGGCCGGCCGGCCGGACGGCCCTATCAACAGGAAATTAGTATGTTGCAATTGTGCAACATAATAAAGTAGACATAGTCATCATAGACATTCACATGGAGCAAGATAGAAGAAGGGAGAAAAACGAGTAAAAAAGGTATAATGTGCTCTTGTGTGATGGCAAGGAGAAGAAGAAGAAGAAATGTGGTTAAATCGCTATGGATTACTAAGCCCTTCTTTCAGTTTTCCCATCAAGCCCGTCAAGTGCGGTGAACAGGTAGTTTGGTTGGTTGCGAGCGAACGAGCGAGAGGAGAAGCCTTGTGTAGCAGTGGCATCACCACCAGAAACAATTTTGCAGCGCATGCAAAACAAAGCTATTATAGTATTTATTTCTCCTTTGTAATATTTTTGCTATAATGATGAATTATTTTGCATCATGCTCGCCTGATTTGTTGGAAAGACAAAGAAAATACATATAGAGCGCTGCTAGCAGAGCTCATTTGATCATTTTCTTCTTCTCTGAACATTGCAAAATCTGGCCAAAAATTGGTTCCAGGGAAATTCCAGTGGGGTGAAGTCAGTAGCAGCAGTTTTTTTGTAAAGAAAAAAAAACATTGGTTGTAATATTGTATGGAAAGATTAATGAAATAAGGAACTACGGAGGATGTTATTAGTGGAACTTAAAGTTGTTACAAAAAAGTGTGGTGGTTTGTGTGGTGGAGTAGAGGAAGATGGGGAAAAATAAATGACTTGTGAGCTTTTCCTTCTCTCTCGCTCTCTGTCTCACTCCGTGTGATGAGGAGGATAATGTGAATGGAAGCAAACAGGGCAAGAAAAAAGTATAAAGAGAAGAGTTGACTTTTCCAAGATTTTTTTTGCCAGCAAAGTTTTTCAATTGGAACGACTTCACTTGACTTTAGCCAGAGTTTCTGCTCCAGCCATCACCACTGACAAGTAAAACAAAAAACGAGGAGTGTACGTGTGTGTTTTTGTGTGTATGGCTTAAAAGAAAGGAAAGAAAAGAATAGAAAATTGATCTGGCTGGGCAAAAAAATTCTTTTCCTTGTTACCTACATAGCAGCAAAGTAGTAGTTAGCTGACGTAGTTGTCGAGTTGTAGACACAAAGACAACAAGAGACTAGTGAGCTGAATGAAACACTACTAGTCCAATTTCTCCAATTATACAAGTTGTTGTAATAATATGTCGTGTTGTTTGTGTTGCTCTTGTTACTACTACCAGCAGCAGGAGCCCGACTACCACTATTATTCCACGTAAAAGCAGAAAGGTTCGTTAGCTTTTTCCCTTCAACTACTTACATCATTATCATCATCGTCATGAGTAGTGGTGGCGGCGGTAGATGACTGACTGGCTATGGATTGATCCATGAATGGTGGTTGATATTTACTTTTCCCTTCCTCCTTCAACCAAGCTATGTGTGCAGAGCTCCGAGGCCAGACCTTTCCTCTCTCTCTTTCAAGGAGCTTCAATCAAAAACTTTTTCTCTCTGCTCCTGATATGCTGCTGCTCTGGCTTGTGGGCTTTCTTTTGACATAAAACTCGTTATAGCTTGTGTTCTTGCTTCTGGAAATTTTGCTGTTGTGTATGCCGCACGGCGCTAATTTCTCGATAAAATTTTCCACTCAGTCAGAATGATGGATTTGCCAATTTTGGAGGTGGCGTGGAGAAAGAGAAAAAAAAATTAAATAGAAACATTTTCTTTCTGTTTTTCTTGTGTGCAAAAATTACTATTCATGGAGCCGAAACAGCTTGTATAATAGGTGGCTATGTAGTAGTTAGTTTGGATGCAAGTATATTTATGTATATTGCTTATTGGATTGATTTGCTGCAATTTGCATTACAACCTTGTATACCTAATTAGTTGAGTCGGCAGGAATAGCGGGCATCATCATCATCGTTACACGTGTGTATGTGTGTAATTTTTTATAGTACTGGTTATGGAATTGGGTGGAAATGAACAACGGAACGGAAGCGGTAGTAGTTATATTGGTAGTGGAGAGGTTTTATGTGGTTTCTCGTTTCTCTCAAAGTCTGTCTCTCTCTTTCTCTATTTCCGTCGCTTCTCTTTCCCATCTAATTAATTTTTTCCCTTGATTTCCATTCCCTCCGCCATCCGAGTCATATAGCCGTCGTCCTTTTTCCTCTTCATTGCCACTTTTCACGTTTCATGTCCTTTTGCCACTTTACTTTCTCTCTTTCGGTCTTGGGAAATTATACAGTAAAAATAAAATGCTTAAGCAATACGTCTAGCAATAATATTATTATTAGCAACCTTTGTTGTTGTGTTGCCACTGCATGCACAGTAGTTATAATAATTAGTTGGTAGGAACAAAGAGAACAGCCAAATTTCCCAACGACAAGTCAGTTGTGATGAATGTTGTGTAATAAAATATTGTTGTTGTTATTCCGTGTGTATGTATGCAGGACTCACAGGAACTCTGAATACTGCCACTACTCTCCTGGATCCCGGAATTTTCCAAAAGGGCGAGATGGAGGAAATCAAGTAGAGTAATGGCAGGAAAAGGGAAGCGCAGGAACAACAACGTACAACGACGACGACAAAGTAATCAACGTGATCAAAAGTAATTTTATGTGTGTGCTTTTTTCTCTCTCTGTATTATATGGAGAGAGTGTAGTAGTAACATTGCTCATGAAACTTTGATGGGCTTCTTGTTGGTGGTGTAATTTGGAGTGTACCAACCACCTAGATTTCATAATCACTACCACATCAGAAGAGAAACGAAAGTGAGTTTTCTTTCTCCTGTCCTGGAATTTTCCAAATCTGACCATACAAATTCCACATGATCAGCAGCCCCATCATTACGATGACGATAATGATGAAAGTGCTGAAAGCAAATTGCGTTTAACCAATCAATCAAGTTGCCTTTTGAATAAAAAGGTCATAGTCCCCTTTCTTCAAAAACTTTCTGGCTGGTCGTCGGCGGATGAGCTTTAAAATCAACAGGAGCAACAGCGGAAATCATGAAAGATGAATCCTACGAGTTCATGAGTTAGGCAAACGTAGAAAATTATGTGGTAGAAGAGGAGCAGCATAATAGTTGATGGGAGTCATTCCGCCTTCTCTCATCTCTGGGAAGTAAATGAATCTTTACACTCCTGTTCCAAATACTCCAGCACTCCAGCATCAGCAACAGGAGCGACGTTGTTTTCCCTTCTTTCTGGAGTGTAGAGCTTTTTATTCTTGAAAAGGCGAGCAAGATTGGAGGTTGTTGGAGCTAATAGTAGCAGTGCTGCTGTTAAAATAGCATGGCTTGCATCCTACAAATAAGCAGGGAACAGACGGCAGGTGACCTACTGGAATTGAGTGACAGTAATAATCCAGACGCCAAACCAGCCGGAGGAGCTTCTCTTGCTCCAATGCAAAAAAAAATGAGATCTCATTATCCGCAGGAGCAACTGAAAGAGCACACAAATTCCTCAGCGGCGTTAGCAGCAGTAAGGCTACCACAGGCAAAAGAAAACGTTGCCATAATGAACAACGGTTTGCCAGAGTCGTCCACGCTACCCCTACCATCCTCTGGAAAAATTTATGGAACGCAACAAAAATCATCTCTTCAGCAGTCGTATTCACTAGACAGACAGACTGTTCCCAGTCCAGTGATTGTTGACGGTGACCCGCTGGTGACTGGTCTGCTTGGAGCGACTAGCCAAATAATTGCCAGTTCTTCTTCCGTTCTTATGGCTTGTGATAGAAGAAAACAATTAAAAGTCAGGATGATGAATAGTAGCAATGATAATCAGTTTAAACAATGTCATAAGAAGAATAATGTTGCTAATAATCATTATCCTACTAAAAGTAGTAGTGAGTCTGCATCATATCAGTATCGCCGTAAAGCAGTACGAATTCCAAGAATAGGGAAATTACCACGACACTTTGCCACGTTTTTTCTTCTATTGACTTTGTACTACAATAACATTCCAGTAGCTTATAGTGCTCGATTTCCAGCATCATCATCAAGCTTATCAAGTACCGTTGTTGTACCCCAACAACAGCAGCCAATCATCGGTGATAACCTACTTCATCATTCTTCTAAGCACTGTAGTCACAACTATCCCAAACCACATGAGGTAAGTGGAAATTTATCAAAGACTTTTTGCTTGACTTTCTGTAGTGATTTGGCGATTGCGACCATTCGATGGTCAATAATGACAAGCTTTTCTTGAAAAACGCTTTTGAGCTAACGACAATAATAAATATATGTTGAAACTCTATTATCATCGTCAAAGTCAGCATCCAATCAGCATAAATATCCCATTTTAGAAATGTCCATCTGTCCGCATCAAATTATATAATGGTGCACGTCGTCATGTGGTAATAAAAATATTACATGGGCTCCCTGATAATGGGCTTTGGAAAATGGTAAAGATTCCAAAAAAAGTTTAAAATTAGTCGTGATAGATTTTTTACGGTTGTCCGATAATTGCCCATTCCCCCAAACGTACTCGTACAACTTGTCATAATAATGTTTTTGGTGGTTGTGTGGTTGCGTGGTCTCTGGTCGGTACATGAATTATGTTGAAAATGTCTCAAATAGAAAATTAATGAGTGAGTATGGTGTCATTATCTAAGATTTTCCACAAAAAATGAGAAGATGAAGAGAAGAGGAGGAGAATCGGTTAGTGGCTGTGACTATTTTGGTGAAGAAAGCCATTAACCATGGCCATGTAGGTCCACTTGACATTAAAAATCGATTTTCAAAAATCATTGCCCATCCATTAGAAATAGGCATAATATGCGATGCACCATGTGCTAATTTTTTTCATGAAAAAATACATATGACTAGAGAACCACAAAACATGTTTTGTGATAAAGTTTAAGAAGAAAATGTTATTAGGCAATAATAGACATACACATGTTGCTAATGAGCAAATCATGCATGTTCTCACCTCTGTCATTCCACCGGCACATTTTCAAAAAGTCTTTTATATATTTTTGGGGCCGCTAGAAGGTGAAATGTGTCAAATGTTGCAAGTATGCTTGAGCGTAATTGTGACGATATTTGGAATGATAATGATTCTATGGACATATTAGTAGGTAGACAGCTAGAGATGGTGGTGTTGAATGAAAACCGAGTGCCCCGCCCTTGTTCGTGTTACACATTTTTAACGTTTTCAAAGGGACCTCTGCTTCCTTTGTCGTTTTTTGGTAAGTCATAAGTGCGCCCCGTCCGTACTGCCAATTTGTCTATCTCGCTTTACGTACTGATAGAGAGGAAAAACTGTCTCGTTGCCTGTCTGTCAAAAAAAATCTTTTATCTTTCGCGTCTCATCAAGTCATCCTGTCATTTTCGTATCACACATTATTATGCACATAATATGTGGCCATACAATCAAATCGGTAACATGTTATCGTTGTCGCAAAATGGTGCGATGGATTGGCGAGGTAGGTAGGTACCCAATTCAAGAAATGATCTTGCCTACAGTAATCATGTGATGACACATTTACAATCACGTACGTAGCAATAACGGCTGCAGCGGAACTACTTATATCATAATAATATATTTATTTGGTATGAGTGATATAATTTGGCAATGAGAGTCAACAAGATAGGTTTCTAGGTACCTGTTTTGACATGATGCTTCAATTTAAACTAGCTACCTACACACATAATTATGACGTTTTAAAAACAGAAAAATTGGTTTCGTTTCATGAGACTGCATGTAATCATAACATCGTGTAATAGGTAATCAAACGATGAAATGCCCCATTTTTCTGTCTCCCATTTTTTACTGAAAAGAGTATTTGGATCATTTGAGATGTTTGAAGTTTGCACGTGCCAGCGCACCAACTCATTTTATAGAGAAGATGACGAGAGTCAAACGAGAGTTAAAGAAATGGATGATCCGTTGATCTGACCACCACAGAGACGACGCTGGGATCTCTTTAAAATCGTATTTTATTTATGCACTGCTGCGGGATATTTCATGCCCATTTTCCGTGTTGATATTTAATTTATAAAACTTTTACTGTAATGCATGCCGTACCAATGTGCACGCTATATATCCTTAAAAGAGAAATAAACATCTCACTTTTCATAATCTCCATCAGAAATATCTGCACGAGCATAAAAAAAGTGCATTAAATTGCCCACATCAATCACGCACATCATCACTCACACAATATGCAACCGTATGAATCATTTGGCTGTTTTGCTGTAGTAATTAGCTAACTGGCATGTTAGCTTATTGTTGCTGTTATTATTATTACTTGTTCATATTATTTTTATTATTATGAGCTCGTCAACGTACAAGAATTATGATATCAACAGAAAAAAAACAACTGTACTGCTTGAACAACAAAAAAGTCAAAATCTCTTTGAAATCTAATCGTATTCGCCAATTTCCTTTTTGCTATCTCATTCCTGTCATCATTGCGTTATTATTGTGTTATAGGCCAGCCAGTTGATTTCTGGCAAAAGGCAGATGTAGCAGAGCAGTGGTCATGGTGACGCAACTTTTTATTTGTCTGTGTGTAATAGCATTAAAATAAGTCCACTCTTCACCCCGACATTACTGACAGGCTAATTCATCACCATATTTGGATTTCGTTGTTATTACTTATTTTGCAACACACGTAATTGTTATACATTACACTACTCATGCCAGCAATATCATATTACCATGAATTTATAGTCACTTAACCCGACTACAACGCAACTTGATATCATTTCAAAGCGAATCATCAGAAGAGGAACACACACGGCATCCGCATCTTCATTAAAATCTCCGCCGCCACCAGCCCAACAATGGGAGTATGTTAGTAGAGGGCAGACGCACACAGGTAGGCTATAGAGAAGAGATCATCAAATCATCATCAGAATTGCAACAAAGACTCAAAAGACCTGACTAGCCTAATATGAAGTAATAATTGTGTAGGTATCGGCAGGACAACAAACTGCAACAATAACAAAAGGAGAGAAACAATGCTACTAAAAAAATGTATGCATGAATAAAAGGATTAGTAATGTCCGTTTACATGCACTGTGTTATTGTGTTAACCGCTGCTGTTTTTCGCAGTTGCGACACAATTCTAACACGTTCATAAATGGCATGTAATGGAAATACCGCTATTATTTCGCTCTCCCTTAAAAAGTGTTTCAATGCAGTCATGCAATTCATTACGATGCAAAAAATTGGATCGCGTAGAAAGATTTCCTTTCCATTTCTTTCTTTGTCATTGCACAGTTAGTTATTTATTAGGGACAGGGATTATATAATTTGCAGCACAGACTGTCTGAGAAGTTCTGTATCTGTATGACGGAGAGTGTAAGTAAGATGAGCCAAAATGATTTATTTATTTACTTAAGCATTTAGCAAGTTTTTAGGTTTTTAAAAATCTTTCTTGTAAACAACAAACATATTAGTAAAAAAATTATAACCTCTCAAATTCTCAACAAGCTTTGATGTTATGCTTTTGGCGTGTTATTAGCTCGCAGTCTCCTTCACATTTATTACTTAAATCCTAAGAGTCATCAACATCAACAAATAGCCTTGTTATTTTGCCATTTTTCCACTGGGTTGCGGTAGCACATTATCATGTCTAGTCTGTTTACTTGCATTTATTCAAGTGTTTGTATTTCTTTAGTCTCTATTATTAGCTCCATTCAGCGTCATAATCGCTTTTAAATCAGACAAGCTTAAAAGGCAAAAAATAAACGAGACAGAGGGATAAAGGAAGAGAGAGATAGAAATATCGTTATCCACACCACCACCCTCATTAAATTTGTTTTCCACTTCCACTCGTATTACAATTGCTCTGCTCACACAACAACAAGACAGAGTCTTTAAATTTCTTGCTTTGATGTTTATTAATTATCTGCATGACATGTAAGCAAATTTTACAAATTTCGAGCAGACTAGTCCACCAACCCGTCATATCATCCGCCTCTCGTCGAGAAAAATGGTATTTTTTATTGCAGGGTTTTATCCTCGTTCCATCCTTATCATTCTCATTATAACCCGTAGTTCGTCTCCTCTAGGAGTGCAGCGTATCATCATCCACATCACTTTGTTGTGGTGCTACGCTGAAAGTTGCTACAAGCAAACACACACATGAGTAGTCCCTTAGACAAATTGGCATCCAATCATTACCTCCTCGATGAAAACCTCATCATTATTTGTACTATGAGTTTTTACTATTTATCAGCAGTAGCAGCAGGACAAAAAATACTTTTAACTATCAAGCTAAACAAGTGAGGTGAACAAAAAATCAGCGTATTGTTGTCACTTTTTTCACTTGTCACTTGCGGTGCTCGCTTTCATAAAAGTCCAATAACACAAGAGTTTTAATGGTTTCAACTTGGGTTTTGACTCAATTAAGCGAATTGTATAGCAACACTTGTTATTTACGCGTAATCAGACTGCGTATGTATGGTAACAAAATCCTCAACAACAAGCATAACAACAACAATGGACTAGGCACAACAAACAAACATACATACGATTTAACAATAGGATGATATTATGATGATATATATAATATGCGCGTAATAAAAATGATCATCATCAGAGTTTACTCAATAACATGAGATGATGCCGATGATGACGACGACGATTATGTTGATAAGATCAATCCAAAGAAACGTGACAATGATGATGCGCTCACTTTTATAAATTACTAATGTTTATGCTTGCTATCAAGCATATTTTCAAAAAACAAGATTTGCAATTCCGTCATAATAGTCATCATCATCTTCTCCGAATACCGTAATAAAAGAGCAAGATTGAAGTTACTAGCAAGCTGTGTGGCTGACTTACTTATAAAAATATCTTTGCTCCTGCTGTAAAGCTTATTATGTAAAAGAGAGCAGCAGCAGCAGCATAATATTAATAGCAGGAGCAGACACTTTGGAAAAAAATCAATAATAGAGTAAGCATCTTCGGCACATTGAAATTAAGAGCCTAGCAATTATATGGGCTATTCATTTCGCCTTTGTGGTGAACTGAAAAGGAAATTATTTTGGTACTTCAAAATATTTTAATCATCAATGACAATTCAAAACACGCTTGACTCTATAAAAAATCCTCCCGTTGCAGGAGAGACGGAGGAGGAATGAATGGTGGTCGTTTGTGTGCAAAACTATCATCATCACCAACAGCTTGTTGTGTAGCTAAGAAAAAGGGAATGGAAGACGAAGAGAAGCAAAAAAAAAGAATTGAACGTAGAGAAGAACGAGCTTTCAGTTCCGTGTTGAATTGAATTGAAATTGAAAGGGAATTGAGAAGAAAAGGCTGCTGGCGTGGGTACTTATATTTCGTGTAGGCACTTGTACCAGTCCACTCTACCACTATTGACTATAATATCATGCACTTATGTAACACAAAAAATATTTATAGGATGCATGTATTTACTATAAGAATAATAAAGCTGGCAAACTTTGTATTCAACTGACTATGTAAGCAAGCGTGTAGTGCTTATTCAATAAATTTGATCAATAATTGTGTGTTGGTGTAAAAAGTACTTATTTGCACTGTAACTTTGGTGAAGGTAATGCGATTAGTATATATGGGATATATGGCAGTGGCCAAAATTGCAAAAGTAGGCACCAACATTTCGTTGTGCATTTTTGCTCCTTTTTGGAGGTTGCTGTTGTAGAGGCTCAGAAGAATTTGCTGAGATGCACTTGGCTTGACGTTGCATGACGACGCTGCGCTTGCGCTGTTGTTGTCACAGATTGCATTTTTGGTTTTGACTTGTACTCCTCACGTTCCGACCACTACGAACAATGACTATGTAATAAACAGATAGAGACTATTGATGATTTTATGATAATGGACACCCGTGCCTTGCTGTGGTGCGCTGCTGGGATTGTGTCCGTATTAATATTTCAATGGTGAATCGAATGGTGTCAATTTCAATGCGTCAGAGAAAAAATGCATTATTTGTGCAATAGTGCACGAAAATAATAAAAAAATGCAAGCGAAGCCAGCTGCCAAATCTGTTATATAAATATAAATATGTACATAGTAAACTACCGTCAGCCGTATTCTTTCTAAAAATAGCTTCTCTCACAACTAACAGCGTGCCCTAAAAGAATTTTCCATATGTATTGGCATGAATTATTGATTCCGGTGGATGAATAGCGTTTTTAAGGAAAACGTTAGTAAAGTATTATTCTTCGTAATTGCTCCAGTAATGCAAGTTTAATTGGGGCTTTGAAAGACTTGCATAATATTAATACTTAATGGCATTTACGATAGCAGACGATTACAACAAATTGCCACTTTCAAAACTCCCCTCGTGGATATAACAAGTTTCATAAGATAAATAGCTCCTATTTTAAGTGAAAATACGGTACAGATTGGTTTACACGGATGCAGAAAAGCTTATTATGTGTAGCCTACTCAATGTTCATCCATCCTTCTCCTCTGCTGTTGTTGTTACTATTGCCTAAGAACTTTTAAGTAGTATTGCCTTCAAAGTTTGATACTTTTTCATGGATTTCACATGACAGAATGAAATGGACCATTTTATGTATATTTAATACTGTTGCATAGATACATATTTAAGTATATAAGGTGCCTACGTATTATGTATGTATAATACGCTTACATACGTCAATAATAATAGAAAATAAATGAGATTTGAAGTTTGAGCCCTACTTATTCAGCACTTTTGAGTGAGCGCCTTTGTGTAATGTGTAGTTGCAAATATACTTGATGATACTTACTTTTGTGTCTTTTGTTGTATTTTGTCGTGTTTATGTGAGCGAGCATGATTGAGATGAGATGATGATTAAAAACTAATTTGAAAAAGTATTGTGTAAGCCAAATCATCACACACACTGAGAGAACATGGCTCATTGACTTGTTCCTTTGCTTTATTCTTTACACAAAAAAACAACAGTAGCATAATCAATCGCATGAACACAGGGAATATGAAATATAAAGGTTTTCTTGATGTTGAATAATAACAATTATAAAAGCATCATTGGCGTGTGATTACGCACAAAAGGGAAAACAATATTGATGGAATAATGTAATAATGATGAAATAAAACATCAGCACAAAAAACTATGTATAGTTTGTGGCAGTGGGAGGAACATTTCGTTACTTCCTTCTGGGAATTGCAACCTAGCAGAGATTGCAGTTTCCAACTCAACACGAGCAACAATTTTATGCATGACTAAAATCGAAATTAAAATTGATTGCCGTATTTTTCATCCCATTTCACTTTTCGGTTTCTTTCCTTATCTTCTGGTCTAGTACTAGTTGTGTGTATTTTCCCTTGCTTGCATGACATAATACCGGCTCATTTCCTTTCTGCCTTCACACAACTATTCTTTCTTAGAATACTTCTTACTACTGTTCATTAATTTTATTTCATTTTGATTGGGTTGATGAGAATAGATGATATAGACCGCTTCTTGTAATTCATTTGTTCTTGGAGGCTATTTTGCAAATTGCGTGCCGCTTATACAAATATTTATGTAAGACTCAAACAAATATATTAAATTAAATTGTCAATTATTGACTTACCAGCTACTATTATTATGTTATCTTTTTTACGAAAAAGCATTTTCTAGCATATGGATTTGGAGTAGTTTTTCGTGGAAAAAAATCTACTCAATTTCCCTCGTCAATTCAATTCACCAGTTTAATGGTATTTCTGTGTATACTTAACCCATCATAATATAGAACCAGCCTTTCTTTTAAAAAATTAGTAGGCTACTGCGAAGAAAAGGAAATTGAAGATGAAAACAAAATTCCATTCGATTACAAAAGCATTCAAGTTTCGTTTCGTCTTCTACGTAACTTTACCCTTCATATTATCTTACCATCTTCCTGAAATAATAGAACCAACAGGAGCAGCAGCACAAGAGGTCCAAAACCCTATTGGAGCTGCTGCTCCTGTGTGACGAATCTTTTGCTGATCTGGAAATATTTTTGCTACTACCTACTTATTTTTTATACCATGTTTTTTGTCTTTCTTTCAATTTTAGTCTCCGCCTATATTTTCGTCTCTAATGCAAATTGACCTTAGGGGGTGGAAAAAATACCTTCAAAATAACATGCAAAATGCAAAATTCATATCAAATGGACCAGGAACGCAAAAAGAATTTGCATAATATACTATACCCCTTGAGGTAAATTTTTGTCCATGGGATGGATCACTCCTTGCTACTGATGTTAAACCCTATTTTTGTTGGTTGATACGAAAAAATTATAAATTCCAAGGTGTAATCTCTGCGCTCACTATAGACAGACTATAGAAAAGCGACATCAACTATTTTTTTCAGCAAGTATAACAACCAACTTGGTATTATTTAAAGAACAACGAGTACTTATTAGAGTGCTGTTGCTGCTTTGCACACATACCTACTTAACGTACGTACGTAAGCAGAACGCGTACGTGCCAAGTTTCATGATGACTCTGATAGTTCTTCCTTCACACTTTTTAGTATTCAGTTGAGTGACGACTATTCGGACAAGTTTTAATTGAAGATGAAGGAAAAAATAGATACACTCGTGATTATGATGATGATGATGCTGGATGCATTTTTATAATTTGCTTCATGAAAAATGACGACGACTTTTATCCCCTTTTGTCCACCATTTTTTTCAATTGTCACTGTTTATAATGGAAATGTATAGCGGTGCTGTTATTGCCGGGTACGACAGTATGTATAAGTAGTCGTTGTTGTTAATTGTTTGATAAATTACAATGGACTGGTGAGGATGACGGTGATGTGATGAGTAGTCTAATTTGCTTCTTCATTCTCCACTAACTACTCTGTATACCAATAATACTACTCCTGTTTGACGGACAGGCACGCTCACTTGCTTGGGAGATAAGTACATACAATGTATTTTCAGCACGTGAAGGTCAAGGTTGACAAGTGACAAGTGTAAGTAACTACACCACTCTATAAATATAATTTTATGTGACTGCTAATTGTACTACTCACTCTTGTCTCATGTCTTGTGTGTATGACGACAACGGCAACAACGACGACCACAGACGGACAGATAAAACAATGACAATGTTAAATGTACATTGGTATGCAGAGAGAGACGCTCATACAAACAAACAGCATTAATCTAATCAAAGATGCCAATTGGCAGTCATGCAGGTACATAAATACGCTTGTAGAAACAATTTATTTGGTAAGGCAGAGACACAAAGACGCAAGCACACAAACGTAATTTCAGAACGTGCTTGTCAGGAGTCAGCGTGGCTGCCACAGTCAAGTAGTAGGTAGCATTTAACTAACTTGTTTATCACACAACCACACCAGGACCACCAGACAAAACGCCAGCTGAAAAAATGATAAATGCTGATGAGTTGGGCTATTGGCGATAATTAAAAGAGAAGATTATGTCCATGTAGCTCTGCTTATAATGTAATTTTAACTAGTAAAAGTCAACAATATTAGTAAAGGGTATATGCCTGTCTGTTGAAAGTGCTTGAGGTTTATGTAGCATGAAGGTGTGTAGTGCGTGGGTGTTAAGGAATGATTAACAAGATTATTTATCTCATTGACTGAGTGGTCATTTCGTTTCCATGTGTACTTGTAGGTATACATTGTGAGAAGGTTGCTGCAATGCAATCACTTGAGAGAAGAAAAATTGAAAGTGTATTAAAATCTAGTAAACTAGAGAATACAGCCTTTTTGTACTGAGGCCGCTCAAGAGTTTCTTTCTTTCCGTTTTTTGAAAGGAATTTACCTTGCTGTTTGTTAAAATTACAAAAAAAATGTTATTTCACTTTGTTAGCTTGTGAAAGAAACTGTAAGAATAACAAGAATAGCAAAGGCATAATATTATCTTAATAAATGCAGTGTAACAAGTCTCTCATCTTCATTTTCAATTCTAAAAAGAGGATGATAAAGCATATGCATTTTTTGTTCATTTTTTTGCATTATTGATCATACATGTCTGTTGAATAATACAATAACACTTCAAAAGTATTGTAGAAAAGGTGCTAGCTGTTCGCTTGGCCGATGAATAAACAATTTTCTTTTCATATTTCCTTGTTTAAATGTCATGTCATCTTAGAGCTTATCGGTGTAAATATAAAAGACAGTTGATACTATAACGGTGACAATAGCAGATTTAGTATTCTTGACGGTTATATGTCGGTAAAGAAAACAGACTGACAAGGCAAATCCATAAAGAAGCAATCATGCCACTATACAATACGTGGGCTGTGCTAAAAATAACAATAAAAAATGCAGCAGATAGTTTGTACAGTGAATCTTTCTCAATGAACTGTTTTAAAGATGCATGTTGCACTCACCCATATTTTTTGTATATTTAGACGTAAAGTGCAGCGCAGTAATAGTAGTTTGCAGTTATCTATGATGATGTAGTAAATCGTAACCAGAAAAAAAAGATTTTTTTTTCAATTCTCTCAGAGTGTACATGCATGGCGGGCGGGCGCATGCATCAACTTTCTGTTTCGCTATGTAAAAATATAGGCCAGAGAGAAGCATCAAACGTGACGGTTTAGATTTTTGCTACAAGTCAGACAGACAGTTATACCGGCGCGAGAAGGAGAATCAAAACTAAGCAAATAATAATATGCAGAATGTATATTTAGTATGCAATTTTTATAGCGCCAAAAGAAGGGGAAGATGTTGCGCGATTTATCCTTTTTTCAGTATTCATCTTTTGATAATATAGAATAAAAGAATAAAAGTATTACAGTTTTCGTTGTAGTTTGCTTACATGTTTTTTTCTATAACTGCCAATATTTATGTATGCATACATGCCTCTACACACATTGATTTGAATGTTATAGGATAAATAGATAAATAGAGATAGAATGTAAGCCGAACTATAGCAAATCGTAATAATAAATATTAGCGTTTTAATTTGGTTTGTTTGACGCATATATTTCTGTAGAAAATAGAAAGGGAAAGGGATTTTTTTGTAAAAAAACAATCATGTAAACTGCGTTGTTTATTGGTAATTTACTTTGGTATTTTTAGAGTTTTTTTTCCTTTTCTTAGATTTGAAAGCTTGATGAATGAATGCGGCCATAATAACTGAAAATGGGTTTGTTGGAGGAAGCAGGAAAATTAGTTTTTGGATTTACGTTTTTAATTTTTGCCAATATCCTTTCTCTTGGCGGATGACATCCTCTTCAGCTTCATTTAAATGCCGTTTAGCAAAATTGTAGTTCCATCCCAAATTCAAAGTGTAGAACTACTTTGAGCATTGGCAATTATCATTAGTTTATGTAGTTCATCGATAATCATGTTTCCATGATTTGCTTTAGACTGATTGAGAGGAAGTAGAGAAGATCAAGCAATAAATGAGGAACGAAATGTTAAAGAGATGCGCTTCTTGTTATATAATTACAATTAGAACACAGGATTGAGGCTGCTAAAATAAGGATATTGAGCACAACTTTTGAAATGCCATTTTTGACAAATGAGTAAAAATTGTTGATGATTTTTCGTCTACACAAAAATGTAGAGCAGTTCTCAGTGGTCAAGTCATGCTTTGTGATGGTCAGTTGTGAGTTTTGTCACACACACAGGAAGGGTTATGGGGTAGAGCTTTTAAGGATTGCGTACACATTTTGTACTTGGAAGTAGACGACATTTATCTCATTCATCACCATATCAAATGGTTTATAATCATCGATAATTATGATGATTCAATTGGTTAGCACATTTGACGTAATTATTGTGCAAGGTACATGTAAAAGGTGCGACGTGTACCGTGTTATGATCATGTTAAAAGTTTAGTCTTGTTGGTTTTTTTCAATAATGGGCCAACAAGCAGTAACAGCAGGAGCAGAGTACCCCTTTCTTTCATTCAACTTTTGCTACTTGCATTAAATATTCATCATTATAAGTATTATAACTAGTTTTTTGCCAGCATAGTATATAATTTACTGAAATGCATGATCATCATAATAATATTTGAACTGCAAACATACTCATTCCTGTAGCATTCAAGACAAATCATCATTATTACTCTATTTGTGTGTCAATTGAGCAATTCACATGTGATTTTGAAAAAAATAATCAAGAATCAGGAGAACGGAACTGTATCGCTTTGTCTGTGTGTATTTTTATACACATTTAAAATATTGCACTTCAGCTCTACTTCCCCTTGCCAATTATGCTCAAACAATTATGTATTTGCCCGGTACCCCGTACTTGGGATTTTCAAGGTAGTTAGTTGTTTCTTCGTCGTCATGATTGAATGCAGTGGGATTTCATTTTACACTCTTGTATAACAACAGAAAACAGTAATGCAGTAGCCAGTGCACAAATTACAAGTGCAACAAAAACTCAACAATGTAACGGTCAACAAGACAGAAAAGGTTTTATGGTTCGCTACTGAAATCGATGATGGCGATGTTGTAAAGTGCTTGGGTAGTTGGTGCCATGTAAAAAGAAGTGGTGTATTAATGAAGCCCATGTAAAACGAAGGATGATTAGGCATTTACGATGTGTTATCTTTTGTTCGTTAGCTGTTGTAATTGCAGCTGAAGCAGTGACACCGGAAAAAGACGAATCATCATGATCATATTGATGTGATGTGTATAGTAAAAATGGAGATCCGTTCATTTCATTATTATCGTATTTTAAAGATGTTGGCTTGTTATTAGTTTATTCGTGCATAAAAGGCAGAGGATATTAATTGACAGGATGGAAGAAACAACAACTCGTTTTTTTCTTGTCATTTAGGAGTTACTTGAGTTTGCATTATTTTATGCATGCAAAGAAAGATGAGCACGTAGTAAAATATGTGCGTGATTACTATTCATTCGACATGTCAGTGGAATGCCTCAATTATTCATCATCTACATTCATATTAATTACAAGTGGTAGTTACTTTTCTCATTTAAAATGGTACGTGCAATTACCCACTGTCTGGCTCATTGCTGCTGCTGCAGTTATATAATTTAAGTATGTAACAGCAAGCAGTATTATCAGTAACATTTCGCTGCAAATGCAAAGAGGCTTTAATCAGTCATCTCAATTTCATAATTACTTATTTATATAAGTAGCTCGGGAACTATACCAACCAACAGAACGGCAACTTAAACAGGTCCAGATAAGCATCAGGTTAATAATAACGCTTGGACAATGCAATGGTTTAAGTCGCTGATACAAACACCTGTCTTTGCATTGAGGATTCATGGTAACTGCATCCTACCACGACGTTACACACCTTCCGACCAAGAATCCCACAGATCCCTATATACTTTTGTTTTGCTTCAATGATTGATGATTATTTTAGCTCAAGTAGAAGTGCAATTTTTATGTTCCGGAGGAAATTGCAGCATAAAATTATTAATAAATATTTATAGGAAAAACCATAATATTAATGACTCCACTGTCTGCCATAATAAAATTATGCCATGTGATCATTTGAATTATGAATATCGATTGTAGCCGCTAGTTTTACGGTGTGGTAATATGCAGCTGTAAAATTTAAAACCCTTTTTTATCCTTCTCAGCGTCTACCTGCGTTAATGAGACAAGTTTTACGAAGGACGATAAATTACATTACCGTAAATAAACTACACACAAGCGTTAATGAATCTTTTTGAATTGCAAAGTAGATCACACAAAGGCGTACATTTTCAGTTGGAAATGGTAGAATATGAAATGAGGAAATTAACTATGAAATCCGGAGGAGTCACGTCAAACCTCCTACGGAGATTTAATTTCGTCTATGCAAATACAATACCAAGAAAACCATTATTAGCCTCATGTTTGATCCAATTTAATTACCAGGTAAAGGGCAAAGAAATTTAGGCCAATCTGTTCCATTTTCCAATGACGTCTTTCGGATAGGGACCAAAAATAGGTCCCTATCTCGTATGCTCATTACTCGTATGACATTTGTTTTTGCCACACCACCACTCCAATAATCAGGATCCCTGTTAATGGGAATATTAACGGATTTAGAGAAAGGAAACAGAGTTACAAAACCAAGTCACGTTTTTGCTAGGAGAAAATCTGATTCCTTACCTCTCTCTTCCTTCTTCTTCTGGTAAATGATAGTTTTGATAGATAATATTACGTTTGTAGCGTACAGTGTGCACTGCTAGTGGAGAATGTAAAGAAAGGTTGGACTCAAATGATGAGAATGTGCTTGATGATGGATGGCGAATAAAGTTGGATCTGAATCACCATTAATCTTTTTCCTTTTAGCGGTGGTGGTGAAGTGTAACGAATGGCGATGGTGTAGTATGTTGACTTTCCCACGAGTCGTCATTGTTTGTCTTGCAAAGTGCAGTTTTTTTTCGAGGAAACCTTAGAATCAAACTCAAGTGACTATATAAACTAGCCAGCACGCAGCAGTAAGTAGTAATACAAGTAGTAAATCATTAATACTATAGAAAAACCGTAAAGATTAATGGTATATTTTTTCCTCTTCATTGGCTAGCTGACTATATCTCAGCAAGCCTGATAAAATGGCTAGTAGTCGGGTTAAGGTTATGCACTTGACCATCAGCATCATTATCACTAGAAGATATAAAGCTAAAATAGCAAGCTTTAATCTGAAGATAGATGAACACTGAACACCAATGCTTATTTTTTATAGTATTCATTTACATACCAATGTCCAAGTTCATTATGACTATATGCTATATAGTAACTTGAGGAGTAGCAGAGGTGCGGTGCGCCGCAAAAATATGGTTTTTTGCCTTCTTGATCAACATTTAAGCTCAACATCACAGCACAGTTTTTTCTATACTTAAATAATCAATAATAATTGCAAACTATTTGTAACCGTTTGGTTTGCTGTCTCTACAATAGTAACATTTATGGCAAACGGCGCATAGTAAACGGAGACTATTATTATTTGAAGGTTTAAGGGACTTTTACATGGATAAGTGAACATTGAACATGGTGGACTATTTAATCATAATATTTTTTTACCGTATCATCAATCAAGCGTGTAGCATCGTACCAAAAACATAAATAGCCGTTCGCGTGAGATCATGCATAATTTTGAACTCTTGCGGCTTATGGATCTCCGCGATGCTTCGTCTGCTAACTAATTATAAATGGAATGTGCATTTATAATACTTTCCGTTTCCAATTTAGCTACAGTGGTAGCTAGCTATACGACAAAAAAACAAGTTCTGTCGGTCGGTTTTATTTTTAAACCGCAGATTTTCCGTGCAATTTTCGGAATGCTGTGAGGCCAGCAATTTTAAGAGCTTTGAAGTAGGAAAACGCTTGGATGTTAAAATTGCAAAATAATCTTTTGTTCAAGAACAGTTACGGGCTTCGTGGAAAATTATACTTGAAAAAACTGTACACTATACATGACACACCTTAGTGCAAATTGGCTGACAGCAACAAAAAATGCAAACCTTATCCAATAATAATAATAGCCAAACAAAGCGTTCACAGTGATCAGTTCATCACGACTTGACATTCTGGTAGATAAGTAGTCAAGCGCCTGCAACAACTGCAACAGGCAATGAAAAATTTCAACAATAGCCATAATAGTTGTCGCAGCATTAACAGACAACACACGCATAATGCAACTTTGCCTGGCCTATTATATATCATCTATGAATACAAGTATTATGTAAAAACCTTTAATGCTCCAAGTATTTATTGTGTAGTTAGTTATATTAACAGGTAATTGAAAAGTGATTACGCAAAACAAAGAAAAAAAGAAGAACTAGTGGATCGTGCATGGTATCATGTCGTCGTCGTCGTTATTGCCGCACTACAAACTAAAATCTCACCGGCAGTTTGTTTTGTTTGTGCATCCTATTATCATAATCATGTCATAATGCACATACCTACATCACTATACACCTTGTGCTGCCTCTTGCTAGATTGCATTTTCTTTCACCTTTTCTTTTGCTTGCGTGGTGGAGGAAGAAGCATGTCTATGTCATCATTGTCATCATCATTTATACATGCTTGGTCAAACTGGTTTTCTTTTCACGAGAATATGGTAACAAACTAACTGCAGACGTTAAAGAATTGGATTTTAAATAGCCAACCGACAAAACAACTTGTGTAATCATATTTATGTGCTTGCACAACACCAGGAGACCAGGACGATGAAGAAGATGAGAGAGAGAGAATGTTGTCGTTTGTTAGTAATGTTGGCATTGTTGCTTTTAAATAAATAATGCATGCTTAACAAGGATTGTTGCATATTGTCTGCTCAAGGATGCTGAATGTGTAATTAGTAATTGGATTATAAAATGAAATAAAAATTTAAAAGGATGATGGAGAGAGGTAACTACGTATTATAATGCTTTCCGTGGTCTTGAAAAAAATAAACATGAGACAAGTATGTTGTTGGTGATGATGCACCGATCATGTACTTCACACTCCTTCCATGACGTACTTGACAATTGACTACTTTGTAAGTTAACACTGTTGCATATGGTGTGCCAGGTGCACCACTAGGTGTGCATTTATTTCGTTAAACTGACAACGACAACAACGTCATCCTCGTAAGTCGACGTCTTGTTGTCTAAGGTTGTTCGTTTTAGGCGAAAAAAGATCTTTGGACTCATTTAATATAATATGTACTCAGTTGATTGAACGAAACAGCTAAAATGACTAGCTGCTCTTTAGTAAGGCTTGTCTCTCTACTGTCAACATCATCATCATACACATTATCGTCAACCTTGCAAGCCTTAAAGCTCTACTGATCAATTGTTGTTGTTGATAGGTTTTTATATGTTGCTGGGTTTGATTTTGATTATGCATAAAAATTGCAAAACAAGAACATTTCTTTTTTCTGCCATTTTGTGGTTTTGTCCCGTGCCCCTGCTGCTATGCCTATGATTACCACAGCGTCAGTATCACCTTCACCATTACAAATCAGAAAAAATGCTAAAAGGATCATTGTTCACGTTTATTGTTCCGGCAGTAAAACTTTGACTTTGAACGTTTTATTTTTAATACATGCATTGTGCACAAAATAAGCAAGCGTTCTCCTTGACTTACTTTTCTAACTGTTCCGTTTCCACGAAGATAGAGAATATAGAAAAGCATTTCTTTTCAACGACAGCAGCATAGCAGGGGTAAAAGAAAGAATGTTGAATAACAGCAGATTAATTGCAAAAACGAAGCGTTTGTCGACTTTTGGTCGTCACGTTGTCGGCAGTGGCTGATATAACACCGCATTAGATTGTTTTTCTGGCAGATAAATAGATTCCTGGCATTTTTCACATTTTCCCTGTGATAACACGCTTTTGTAATTAACAATTATTCGCTTTTAATGGGATGATGAGAGATGGCTTCCTTTTTCAGTTGCTACTGCTGCTGGTTTTAAAGGGGAAATGAAGAAAAAATTATTAATTACGGAATATGTATAATGTGCCAGCAAAGGCAATACAGTGGTCAGTAGAATACATACCAGCGAGAGGATTCTATAATAGGCTTCTAGTTTAATTAGTTGTTATGATTGTGGTATTACCGTTTAGGAAGGAATAACATGTGAAAACAACTCGTAAACAAGTTATATAAGGAATTTGAATAGATTATGTAGCAAAAGCTATATGTATATTTCATAGTTTGGCTCTTTCTTCTTCAAATGACTAGTTCCCGTATTAGCAATTAAAATTATAATGGAATGAGAAATGGCTTTATTTTTTTGCTTTGATGCTGTTGCTCATGGACTGTTTTTATTATTATTTTTACTGCGCTACACCACCACTACCGCCATATCACCACCTTCGTTATGATTTATTGCTTGAAACAGGGAAGATGACATAATGAAACGCTCAAATGGAATATAAAAATACAGTGAAAAAAATAACGAAGCGGAAACGGGAGTATCTGTTTAGTTTGCAATGTGAGGAGGAGGCGGAGAGCGACTACTATTCTGTGATTACAATCGCAATGGACATTGGACAACAATTATTATTATTTTTATTAGAGTCGAGATTGCATTATTCTTGTTTTATGGTGCGAGAGAAAAGGCTGCAAATGTTTAATATTAATTGTCAGTTTGCAAGGAGGAAGGGTTTTTCCGAATTATTATTTATGCGAATTTGTTACTCTAAAAGCATGAAACAGGATGATGAGCTGCCCAAACGTCCAACAGTTTTGTTAGTCAATGTATTGTTGTCGCTGAAAAATATTTCGAAAGAGAGTTCTAAAGAAACTAATTTTCGCCAGAGAGCCATTTACTCCTCGGTATTTTTCCTCATTTTTCATTTACCTTTTTATGTCTCTCACTCCTTCACTTTGCTTATTACACTTGCTTGCGGTTTATTGTTAGGCATGTCATGTCATTATTATTTATCGTCATAGTGTTTTTATTATAGCTTCAGTTTTCTCTCATCGGCGTGCACTTCCGTTGAAGCAGAGAGAAGAACAATATTTTCCCTTTGGCACTACTATTCCTGTTGCTAGTTATATAAAAAATATATTTCTAGCTTTTAGGTGGTATAATGGAATTGGAATGACTAATGCAATTGCTGACATCTGAGTTTGAAGTCTGGCCGATGATTAGACAATATATGGTTCGTTGGTCTTGTGTAATGGATTTAAGACGAAAATGAGATTCTAAATATAAAAACGCAAAGCATATGTAACTATACTTGCATAAGGTAAAATGGCATGGGCAGGGGAAACTGCAACACGGGAAAGCAAATTTCCAGTAGGTAGTAAGTAGTATCACTAGTTTATTGGATACAATGGATACTGTTATTACTTTCCATTATCACCTATACAGATCTCAAGAATTGGATTTAGAATTTAACGGATGTATACCTACGCGTGCATTATGTGACTATAGCCTACCTCTACAGAGAACGGATGTTGTTATGGTGACGACAAAATGGTCACCATCATGGATAATAGGATGAACTTTTGCTGAAAAGGGCGAAAGTCAGCAAATAATCGTAGGTACACAGGTGTATTGTCTGGGGATTATGTATTTCATACACGAGCATCGGATACTAGAAATGAAAAGAAATAATAAGTAATGATTATGACTTTTGGCATTTTCTCTGGTGATGGTAAATGATGGTCAAATATTGGGCTTACGTCGTATGATTCCAATGACCCTCTCACTATATGTATATAACCTACTATTAAGCACCTGACAGATTTGTTACCTTGCTCGTGTTGCCATTTCCATCTGAGAATCATAAAAATGAAAAAGAATAATAGCAATAGTAACTAATGCCTCATTTCCCCAATGTTTAATAATATGTGACTCGATTTTGGTGATAAGTATTATGCCCAGTAAAAATGTATTTAGATGTCCACCTAGGCATTTTCTTCAATTTAAATACAAACTGCATGTGAAGTAATAATTACAATTATGATTCAGATTGAGACAAGGTGAAAGTGTTAATGTTGTCGTTGCAACTGGGTCTTACAGGAACCTCAACTCTGGTACAAAAGTTACCGATCATATTTTTGCTAGGATTCCTTTTTCTAAAGAAAAGATGACATAATGATGACCATGTTCCCCTTTCTTTTCACTTTACTCTTACGCCAGATGAGATGACAGAAAAATGGTCGATTTTTTATGACTCCTCGTGCATCCAATACGACATTAAAGTAAAAGTATTTCTGAATCTTGAATAGTTAATGGGTGGACGAACAATAATGAATTTGTGCAGGACCAATTTCTCCCTTTTGTCGTTGTTGAGGTAGTCGTGCGTGAGTCAAGATTAGAAGAAGAGATTAATGATGGTAGTAATGGAAGTAGTGAAATGCACACTCACTCACCCTTTTTTATTTCCTAATAATAATGAATTATAATTCAGCAAAAAGCATGTAATTCATGATATACCAGGGTATTTAGTAATTGTACAAGGGACTATAATCGACCAGCTTTTAGTTTGGCTCGTTGTCATGCTGTTTTTGTTACGAAATAGGTTGCAATAAACTTTTCGACAAGGTTTCTACAGAATTGAAAACTCGGTGGTTGGTAATGATAACGCTGATGATACAAATGACCAGTGCATGTAACAAGGAACAAAAAAATGATATGTGACATGGTGATGAAATGTGGACAAGTAAAATAGTTCAAATCGTAGTTTGTAGTCTAGCTTGAATGAAAAGGTGATAAAATAATGAAAACTATTGATGTCCACCCACGTACAAGTGAGAATGGTTCCTAGCACCTGCTATTACCTGGTAAAATATCTTGTGTAGAATTGGATGGATGACACCAAAATGCAGCATAGGTTTTAGTTATATCAATCAACAATTCAATGATAATAACGATAATAATATGATTTCCCCTACTGCTGTTACACGGAATTGGAATTACACATGTTAGCCCATGGCTATACTTTGCAGCATAGATTAATATCTCATCTCACGATTCGTACGAGTGTTGTGCATGGATTTGTAGAAATAAATGGAGTAGTTACGTCATCATTGAATCCGTTTGAATTTTTGAAAGTTAGTTGGTCAATTGTCATTGATATGGAATCGTTTTTTAATAAAAATCATGGGATTTTCCATTTCGTTAAAACTGCTTATTTTCACTGTCTCTTGAATACAATGTCCATAAAACATAACGGATTGAATATATATTTTTATTGAGGATTCAGGTTCTTTAGACTGAAAATTAAGCCAAAACGGAGATTTCACATTTTTAAATCATTACTACTTCTTGTCATACTTGTCAAAGGATAATAATTAACTGAACAATGACAAGTGTCATTCTTCAAAAGTGTACGGTGAATCCAAAGATAACGTTTTGGCTAGACGATGGTAATTTAAAAAAATACCAATTAATAACTTTGAGGACATGACAGTGCTGGTATCTATCTGCCTGATTTAATTGCATGGGTCTCCACAAACCGTGTAGTCAGCAGGTTATAGCACGGTCCTCATTGGGATGCTGTAAAAATTCCTTGTAGCGGGATGTAAAATAGGATGTAAGGAAAAACTTGACATTGCACACTGGCTGTTGAAGCTGAGCATAAGGGAAAAAATTAAATATGAAAACTGGCAGTGCAGTAAAAACAAAAATGATGACTTTTGTTGTGTATTTTTACTATCGAACGAAACATGGCAAGTCAAGTATGCATGATCATAGATGATTGTTGAGGATGACCATTCCTCTCTCCTCCTTTTTTGACCAACAACCGGCTAGGTGAGTTTTGCGGGGGAAACTGTGACGAGACGCTAGTTTTTACTGCAACTTGCAATGCAACAGCTATAATTTTTAGAAAATGTTGTGAACTATTCTTCGCTATGAACCGTGAACATTATTGTGGGATTTTTTGGCGTATTGTATATTTTTATTGAGGAATGGGTGGTTGATCGTGTACCATGGCATCGTTGCATAACAATAATAGTGTCAAACAATAGAGCTAGCTAGAGCTGTTATAGCTACAACAGGTTTAATGGTGATACTAAACAGATAATGTACTGTTCTCCGTTTCGGTTGTTTGCTGAGAGAGGAAGATGGTCGTGTGTCAGGTAGGTACTGTCCCTATACTCATTTCTATATAACTGGTGGTACTTCTTATTATGAAAGAGCATACATGCTCAAATGGGTCCCCACAAAAAGGGCCAAAATTTCCAAAAAGGGTTCCAACTGGTTT
>JAHZMV010005362.1:0-15836 GCA_027743765.1 Coecobrya sp. COE2 | reverse complement strand
TCCAAAAACTTCAACTTCTGCTGAGTCAAGGAGCGTCCATTTCATCTCCACAAAATTTTGGGGCAAACTGAAATCATTCATACAAAATCCCTTTATATACCCTCTCATTACCCAAATTACCCAAAAACAATTAACTAATCATTATTAATATTTTTTCTTCACATGAACACATTTTTTATGGAAAGACCCTCACAAAAAAGTTTCTCTACACTTGCTAAACATTTTTAGCACTTGGTTATATGGGGTTTCTGCTTATAAAATCCTGCGAAGCTAGAGACTCTACTTGCATGAGTAAGAGATGTAATTTCATGATGAGCTCTGTGAGTAGGATATTCTCTTTGGGCTTTTGTATAACATCACGTATTAGACAAACAAGAAGCCTTTAAGCAGAAAAAATTGTGTGTGTAGAGGTATTTGAGAAAATGAGCTGTAGGCTGTGTGTATCACATCATCATCATCTTTCCTAGCACGACCGACTGTCGAGTTGTTCAAGTTCAGATTTGAGATTCAGTTAAAAAACGATCTATCTGATGCATAATATGTGCAATGCAGAAATGTTAAAGAAAAATTATTTCATATAATACATGTAGCATACTAATATGGAGTAAATGGGCAATGGATTTGTTGTATGGCTGTGTATGTAATAATGAGTTTGCATCAAAGTGCCATTATTCTTTACCACAAGTAATGTTGAACTAGACTAAAGACTTTTTGCAAATGAATATGCGGCTCTTGGCCTGATGCGTTGTGTATGAGACATGAGAGCATATTATAATGATGTTTTTTGTATGAAAAAAGATGAAGCTTGAGAATGATACGAATGAAATTCACATTTTGCATTTTAAAAGTCTGTTCACTTATGTTTAAAATTCTTGTCTGTTTGACTTTGACTGCTGAAAAAAATAGCGGAGATGCTCCATCTATAAGGTGGTGTGTGGCTGTGTGATGTTTTTTACTACAACTTTTCTATAATAACGTGCATGACTCTTTTCTGTTTCCATACTCCATACTATAATGCTGTATGATGTAGCCAGTAAGCATAAAAGGATCTAGCAGACTAGAAATACTTTACGTTTACCGATTCAAAACATTTATAGAATTATAAAAGCAAGCATGTATTTTGGGTAGAGAAAAACTTAACACAGCTTAGGTTATCATAAGCAGAAAAGAGAGAGAAACGGACTAGAAGCGTAAGTTAAGTAAAGAGCAGAGAGAAGAAGCAATAAGTTGTAGGATACCGTGACATTTGTAATGGTATGGCATGGTTAGTAGTGGATGTACTCTTAGAGTAGAGTTGTGTGAGAGAAGGAAAATGTTAGCATCACATCATCGGCAATAACAAGAGTAAAAAAAAGAGTTTCTTCTCTTCTCAGCAAAGTTGAATTGTATGCTGGTCGCAGCAACTTTAACGTATGTATTTCATTTTGTGCAATAAGGATGATGAGAGTTGGTTCGGCATTGTTGGATTGGAGTTTTGTATGTAGAGAGTGTGGTGGTGTGTATATGTTGGCTGTGCATGTAAACTTTACTGAGTAAAGTAATGTTAAAGCTATATAATAATGTTGGCTGCGTAGCACACAGAAAGAGTGAGAGAGAGAAAGATTTTTCATATCTTTAGGGTTTTGGAGTGACGAGGACTAGTCTCCCCTTTCAGTTGGCCACTTGCCTCCATTCTGGTCGCGAAGGAGTGAGTCTTACACATTTTCATCGAAAATTCCGTTCACAACAACAAAACTCTATCTTTGTATCTTTTACTTTATAAATATTATGTACCTTCCCTTATTTATTTAGATGATACAAAAAATAATATTATACGGCTACCTATGTGCGTACTTTATAATAATCATAATAATATATAAGATTGTACACGGTATACACAACACAACAACAACACAGTACACAACATCATCATACATCATTATTACAAAAAAAATAGTAGAGAAAGAGCCATGGACTAGGGTTCTTAAAGTGGAACGAAGTCACAATTTTCTGCCTGAAAAAAAGTCTCCGCGCTGTACGTGATAGTGAATGATAAATTTTGTATGGACACTCTGAGAAGAACGGTTCGTGAACTCTTATTACAAGCAAGGTCAACTTCCCAGAAACCTAGCCAGAGAAAGAATCCCATTAGCTACTATACACACACGACATGCTACTCACTGGATCTGCACAAGCACTTACCTAGCAATTTCCGACCAATATATTTGTTTTTAAAAAAAATTGTGCTGCCACACACAAACTCATTGCTTTCTTTTGAGCTAAAAAAAGTGAAATATTTCAAATATTTATATATTTGATCATCATGACTCATTACACTGAGAAGATGAATTCTGCAAATAAGTGAACGAGCAAAATTCTTTGAATGAGAAGTGAGTCCTCGTTTTGGCGAAAGTGATTTCCCCAAAGCAAAAAAAAAATCATTCCTTGTTATTAAGGGCTTGTCAGTGCGTGTGCAAGAATATTCGGAAACATATTTCATCGTAAGAGTAGAAGCCCTATATAGACAGCTCCTGTCCATGAGCACAGGCTGCTTCTTTACCAATTTTGAATGAAATATAAGTACATGTTTTACAAGGGAAAATATTTATGCGTAACCTGTCCAGCCATGTAATCTTATAAGGATTAACAGCCCTTTGGACAGGCTCGCACACAATATTACTACCCATATTGTGCAAAAACCCACAATAACAATAAAAATCGGTTAAAAGTTAAAACGGAATGGGGAAATGAAACCGAAAAAAAAGTTTTCAGTGAGTGCACGAAGAGTGGGTAAGCCTGAACATAATATATATATTTCCCGATAAAAAACAAAACTTTGTTGATGAGGTGGATACTTTGAAAATTATTTTGGGAAACTTTTGCTGCGTAACTGTGAGTAAATCACGTACAAGCCAGCAAGTATACCACCACAAATCATCATCATCACCCGAGTACTACTACGTTTGAATTTATATATTATGTGATGTGATTAATGCTTATTATTAAGAATGAATGAAGGACGAATCTTTCGTATGAACTATGAACTCCCCATCAAGTTTGCTGCGGCTGCTTTTCTATTGAACAAGCATCTCGGAAAATTTATAAATTTCATAATGTAAAGAAAATAGTGGCATATCATTTTCCCACGTATCATTGGATGGAACTCTGAATAAAAATCAAGATGGATTTATTCGGACCATCAGAGACGGAGGAGTGTACGAAGGATGCGGAATTGCAAATAGTGACACTACTGGGCCTATTAGTAACATGACTTCTGGAGAGTGCTCCTTGTAGAAATAGAAAATAAAAAAAATGTGTACGCACGACAATTATTAGCCATGTAATGCAGTGGAGTGTGTAGTGGACTGTGGATCCTTAAATAATCAACCACCACTACTGAATTCTAAATTATTGCCACCTGCGTGCATTTACGTACTAATGACTATTGAATGATGTCAACATGTCAATGAATGCTTGATAATTTATTTAGTTTGTGCACAAAGCAGTATTTTGTGTGTGATTGTGTGTTTGAAATATATACAAGCATATATAAAGATATATTATTATTATAAAAGTGCAACCGACCGAGTATTACCAGTCCTCTCGTAGTTATATAAAATGCATCATATAAAAATGACCACATTTGTTTGGATTTCGTAGCCCTGAACTATTCAAACTGACGACGAATGTCTACTTTTATCACCACCGACGTGTTCATCATTTTTGTTCTGTTTTCCATTATTTTTTGTTTATCTAAGTTCCAGTATTTCTTTAATTCCTCCAAAGGAAAGTGTTTTGCGCTATTCCGTTCTTTAAGTTTACTTAAGAAAGTTTATACTACTAGTTTCTTTCTAATTAACCAATCGGGATTTTTTCACTTGGAGCTTCTTCTTCTTCAGCCAGTGTGCAAAGGTGAGTATAAAATAAGCTTCATTTTACTTTTCATGTTTGAGTACTGTGTGGTTAGTTGTAGATAACATGTCTGTTGGGTGCATATAAAGGTATTTGGTGATGTGTGTGTGCAATGAAATTAGTGTTTGGTTGCGTGCAAGCATATAAATAAAAATGACAATTTTGACTGCAAAATGTACACTTGTGTGTCTCGTCGTCTTCCCGTATACGCATTAATTGTCAATCAATTCCGCTACCGTAATGTCAATCTGGTAAATCTGGTTTGGTATGAAAAGGGCTGCTACGACGAGGATTTCAATTTGGTATTGATTTTGATTAGGTATTTATGACAGACAATAAAATATAAACGAGTAGGTAGGTGGAAAACATTTCGTATTCATGAATACGTGGAATCTTGAAGCAATATTTTTGTTGTTGTTTGAATGTATAGTGTAGGTGACAATATCCAATGTCAGCAGTCTGGTATGGGCAATATGATACGATTTATTGCAATACGGTTTATCTAGATGTAGCATACAGAATCATAAAAAATGATTTTACTAATTATCCATGAACGTCCTTGTCACAAGCATATAAACTTAAATGTCTGTCTTGTTTCCACTGCACTCATGGGTGGGGTTTCTATCCATATATTTTTAACAAATGCGCATAGATCATGGAGATCAAGGAAAAATACATTTCATGGTGACAGACGTCTGTTTCAAAAGTATGTATACTTTTGCAATTCACCCCTTTTCGCTTTCATTCAGTAAATAGTTAAATGAGTGTTTTTTTTGCAAAATCAGTATTTAACGACATATTGATAGCCTGCACGTGCATATACATATTAATTTTCATAACAGCGAGTATTCAACATTTGTAGCTTAAGATTTCTTCCTTCCATGTAAGTAAATTGTAGAAATCAATAAGACCTGGTCAAACAGGGGTCTTTGCCATCATAATGTAGTAAAAGGGATTGTCAGCAACGACAATTATAACAGTATTTCCAACGAATGGGATAAATAATATGCCTGAGGTTATACTGCTTGAGTTGCCCTAAGGAAGCATATTCGAAGGGTCGTTCCTTTTATAGATCTTTTTTTTCTTAAGTCTGTCCTGATGACTGATTCTTGTGAAATGTCTTGCAAAGAACTTCAAAGAAACACATCTGTATTATTATTACAGGTTTCAATCTTCTTAGCAATACGTACAAAGAAGGATCTGATAATAGGTACTTATAATGTGATTTTGTATAGTGTGGTGGTATACAAACTTTTATAGTGACCTCGACTGTTCTTGTCTGTGGGTCGATATACTTACTTGCAGCACAGAAAGAAAACACAACTTATGATGGAATAAATATACATGGTATATGTAATATGAAGCATAATATAAAAATAACTACTTGTACACAAAAAAGATCTCCCAAGCCTTAACTAGCAACAAGGTAACTCGACAAGAAGCTCTGTTCAGATCGCAAATGAGTTCTCTCTTGCTCATCCCATGCTTTGACCAAAATTATACACTATTCAAACGCTGCTGTTATGAGATGTGCAATGAATATTTTACGTAACATATTATTACCAGTGCTCCTTTAGTTTCCAACTTTTGAAGTTTTATTCAAACTCGTCAGTATTTTTTTCAAACGTAACGTTATCACATTCAGCTTTATTTTTTTTTGATTTGACGATAATATTATGTTATTTAAGTGTACAATGAAGGATAATAACTTCCAGATTATTCATTCTTGCACAAGGCATTCTTGTATTTTTGTCCAGAGTTGAGAATACGATGAAGCGTCAGAAGCATTTTTGCCACAACTTGTGTGAGTACACATGCTTATCATTAATATGAGAGAATCCCAGTGGTGAAGTGAACGAAAGAGAGCACAAGAATAAGAAAACCATGAAACGAAACATGTTTGGCTCTTTGATGTGTATTTCTTCCATTTTACAGAAAGTAGTTTAGGGTTGACTTGCGTGTAACTACATAAAAGGCATCAATCTGACAATTTGACACAGTGGTGGTAGAGGAAACAGAAGACGCAAAGGAAGGAGTGGGATGTTGCACCAGGAAGGAACGATAAACAATTTTCCAAGATTTTCATGATTTTTTTCGTCCACGGCTGAATAACCTATTACTAGAAACGTCATTCTTCCCTTTCCACTATATCTTTTCAGTTCTACCAAAGTTCAGCCCATCATCTGAAAGAAAATGCTTTAAAGGGAATTGAACTGTCCGAGAATGTAGAGTAGCTGTTATAGCTATTATTACTCAGAGAGAAAGAGGTTTTGTTGCTAGCACCAGCATTTCCCTTTGTAGTTCTTTAACTTATTTCTGTTCCAGGACTACTGCAGAAATACGAGCATGTCTGAGCCTTTGCATGGAATTGTGAAGCACATACCATACCTATCTACGTAAAAAGTTTATACTCGTGTGCTGAGAGGGTGATAAAGGGGGTATATATATAGAAGCAATACACCTTTATCATTGCTTATCTGTTGAGTAAATTATTCATTGTTTTCATTCGGTCTAATTTTGATTAATATCTCAAATCGGTTGAACTTGCTGATTAAATCTGTTAATAAGAATGTAAAGTAAACAGGTGCAGAGGAGCATTAATGTTCTAACAGTCCAAAGTTTTATGGGTAATAAATATTTTGAAGTTGATTCTCTTTTCATGTTTATAATTTGATAATAAAACATGCCACACATGTGCTGTACAATATTTTGACTCGGGTTGAACTAATTTAAATAATTAGACAAACACGAGGATAATTTAGCTAAAACACACGTACAAAATATTCACATAATGCACAGAATATAATGAGTTGTCACGATTCGCTGGACATTCTTTGACAAAATCAGGAATTCTTTAGTATCGTCCAGTGTACTTGAAGCTAATTGAGTATACATAACTGAAAAGCAAAACAATTGTGACTTGCAATATGATTGATAGATTTGAGTATACCGCATGATTATATAATATTATCAAGTTGTAAGCGTAAACATAAGTTTTAGACTTTATGCCATTTTTTTATTTTACAGTACATTATTACACTACTATTCTATTATTTAGTACATGCGGCATGATTTTGTCTAATTGTAAGACAATGTGATTCTTAAATCACTCAATGACAACTGCGAGCTAACACTGCGCAGCACTCGTAGTTTCTTCATCGTAGTAAAGCTTGCATATTATATAACGTATTGATTGACCAGATCTCAAAATAATGATTTATTATACGTACTTATTGCTTTTTATGATATTTACTGCCCAAGTACAGAAAATCCATTCGATCTGTTTGTTTGCTATTGCGAGCAAATTTGGCGATTACATACATGCCTTACTGCTATATATTTTTGAATTGTTGCTTGATATCTTATATACCTAGTGTTTGAGCTATAGATGCGATATACTGTATGTTAAGGAATTATCAAAACATGAGGTCGGCATGGGTAATGGAAATGGTAAATTCTCGCATACTAAACCATTTTGTTCGTCTACTTCGTGTTGTGACAAAGCAAAATATCACATAATCATTTTACCTTAGAGCCATCACGGCAAATTACATTTTGTATATTCAATGTGTTTGAGCTCGTGTGCGCTGATACCAACAGAGCGCTGAGCCACGAACAACACAACATATTATGCGCTCATGAACGAACATAATATGCCTACATAAGGTGCTTTATTTTAATGTACAGCACAGGTGTATCCGTACATCTAGTATGTAAAACGTAATACCATCAACCTCAACTTGATGAGTACATAATAGTCAATAAAGCAGTGCTTAATCCTTTGATGCAAGATGGTATATAATTTCAATCAATGCACAAGCAGTATTTATTGTTTCTTTAGTTGTTGCTTTCCTTTATAAAATGGGAAACTGGCTTATCACAAGGTTGAAGGTGAAAATTTTATCCTCGAAATATATTCAGCAAATAACTTGCAGACAGGAGAGCGAAAGAGATAGATGGTTATCGAGTAAAGAGGAACTCTCGTAAAATGATAGTTAGCTTGCAGTTTGCACTTTGCACCAAATAATGGGTTATTGCATGTGATCTGAATTTGTGTTCTGTAGTGTCGGTCCGTAAATCCGTAGGTTGTGGTAGAACTGCAAGGCATTAAGCTGTGCTGACAGCCAAAACATCTTTAGATTATCTATACCACCACCAACGAAGCAGCACAATATACGATAGAAACCGTGGCGTAATTTGAAAATGTTAAGTGAAGTAGTATGAACACGTCGAGCAATGACAAACAACTCATATTATGGCACATAATACGGAGCCTGACATACAAACTGAAAGCTTGTTAGCTTACATGTACTCATGTGAGTATAAATGTGAGTGAGTATAATGAAGAACTGTTGTTGTGGTGTGGCTTGGCTTGCCACTTTTGCCAGTGCATTGCAACAACGCATAAAAGTGCTTTTGTATGTTGTAGGTATGCTTCATGCTGTGACTTCTGCTGCAGACAAAATGTATTTGTATATTTTTTTGCTCAGGAAGGGAAAATTGAAAAGGAGGTCAGTTGTCGTTCCCACTAGCTTATTGTTAGTAATAAGCGCAATCAAAAATTTATGTAAATTTTACATTATTCCGTTTCTGCCCTATTCGTAACTTCTTCAAGTTATTGTGGTATTTTTTATTATATACGTATAGACTGTGTGTAGCGGTCTTTCCCCACTTTTGTCTTTAACTAACCTTTTAATTTGGCAAAAAATCAAATACCATTTTCTTACTGATTTTTACCAATTGAACTGCGTGGTTTCAATTTCCTTGTAATCGCACTTCCTATTTTCTCAAAACTACTTGTCAAAGAGACAACTCTGTACAAAGACAAATGGCTGGACAATTGTATAACAATTAATGGTGACGATGGTGTGGTCTGGGTAGTAGTGATATATTTTAGTGTTGATTACATATAGAAATATTTCTTTATCCTAATGATGACAGTAATTCTACAGGAAAACTCGCGTTAGAATTAGATAATGTATTCAGCAGATACCAACAAGATATTATACATACACGAGAAAACTACACTTTACTATGGATCATTTTATGAAAAAAGTAAAGCAGTAGAACGAGCAGCAGGCAACGCAACGGTAAAAACTGGTTTGCATTGGGGCGAAGTGAACCATACATAGTTAGAAGCGTAAGTGCGCTGGATGATTCGACGACACATTGCCTTACGATTTTGAGGTTGATTATTAATATAGAGTGTGTTCTGTAGTCATCTTTTTAAATAATGACTTATTATTTATATAATTATTACAAATTTTTTGCTTGATGATTGCTGATTACATTGACAAATTTACCTTAGATAAATTAATTGGAACTCTGGAGGCTGGTTGTATTCCTCTAACTCCATATATGGAGCCCCATGTACGACACCCCTATCATAAACAATTTTGGAGTTGAGATGTATTCTTGTCAGCAGATTTACCTATTTATTTGTGTAGAGGAATGGCTCTGGTTGCAAAAGGCTAGGTAATACAAAAATGGAATGAGAAAATGTTATAAAATGCAAAGCTATGCATCTAACAAAAATACTATGGTCATGAATTAGTACCGTCATGAGTCATTAGGAAGAACGGTACGCTACCAGCATCAAAACTTATAAAAGGAAACTTCCTCCCTTGATGCTTAATGGTTACTTTGAACCTTTACAGTTCCCTAAAGTACTTGAGTATCTGAAGAAACGAAAATTTCAGGTAACGAAATAATATAAGTGAAAGTGGATTTTCCGATATTACCGTACTTTGCATGCACACATTTGGGTACGAAAATTGTGAATCGTTAAAAGTTATTTTTATACTTACGTGAGTGTTTTTTGCATGTAATGTTGTCATTTTCCGTGTTTCATAGTTCCTTGTGATTTGATGTAAACTGCCTAAATATGCATAAAGAAAATATTATAAACAATCCATTCAGCATTCTTCAAGAATCCTGCTTGTCCATTCCTTCTCACATCCACTTGAAAAGGCACTCTTTTATGACACATATATTTGTGTGCTGGTCAGTTATTTGTGTATTTTACAACCAAAACAAATAAAATAAATTAACAGTAATAAAGATGATCGGAACTAGGAGTAAAAGTAGTTCCTACTTTAATAATCTGGCCATACCGAGTACCGACAAACAGTCAACGGACAGTGAATTTTTTGCACCATCAAATAATGGAACGGACAAGCCAAAATGCATTCATTCATTCATTCATAAAAATTAAAATTGAAAATGTGCATATATACTTTATATACACATTTAGAAAAGAGCTGTAGGCTGCTTGACTGTGAGCATCATGAAAAGCTGAGAGGAAAAGGAAACGTGCGAAGCGTGCAGATTTTAAAAAAATCCATCTCTCCTCGTTAGTGTCGTTGTTCACAAGCCTTATAGTCAATGGCTGTTTGCTCCATTATTACAACTCCCAGCTTGCTAGTGGTGCATCACCACCACCATTATCATCTATAATACAGCGATATATGGCTAAGAAAAAAGAAAGAGCACACATTATACTACAATTATATGTATATACAACACTGTATATCTCACCAACTTAAGCGGGGGAAATGGAAGAAAGATAGAAGAAAAGGAAGTAGACGGGGAATACAGGGAACCTTTTATATATAGAACACAACTTTTAAATATATATCAGCTCTTTCCAGCAACAACAGTGCTTTTCGGAAGCAGACCGTTACAACTTTAATACGGTTTCCCTACTACTGGAATAACATTGCATAACCTTGCATCATACACATGAGAATGGTAAAAGTATACAGTAGTGTTGGCTGAACTGAACAACCAGCCAGAGAGAGAGAGTCAGCCAAAAGGCACGGGTAAAATAGAGGGAAGCATGCATTTAGTATTCAAGTTTAGAAAGAATGAACAGAAGAAAAAAACTTTTCCAACTTTCTGAGCAACGGTATGTCACAGTAGACGATGGTAGATTGAATCTCCTCCACCGCTCAACAGTATTGTTATGTGCTTTATCTTTCCCTATATACCTCCCTATCTAACCTTATTACGGATCTACAAAATGTTCTTTGAAAATTGCATTCTCCGTTTTATTTAGATGCTGACATCATTCTAATTGGAAAGTGTAGTTGTATATGGAGTGCGCATTGGGTATGCTTTCTAGGGGCATGATTTTATTCATAAATAAATCGGGGCGTTAACAACGCGATGTGGAACTATTGTTTTGTGTAATCAGTAATCATATATAGGTACACAGACTATAATACCACAATGTGTACCCATTAACCTATTATCTTGCGGATAATCATAAATAAAAGCAATAGAGAAGTAAAAGTAGTCGCGACGTCACTAGTCATTAGTCAGCAGATGAAATTACCAAAGTCTCTTGCATACGTCCATGTAACATTAATTCGAACCAAGAGAAGCTTTTACATTCCCACTCGCAAGAAGTCTTATTGATAAGAGGACTATTGGTTCTTCTTTATTTTATTGAACATACAATTATCTAGCAATCTTTTACCTACCAAAATTTAACCTTATGTAACATGTTTACCTCTTTCCGGATGATGTATCTGCAATCGGCAATCCCATCGACTCACTCTCTCGTAACAAGTATCAGTATAAATGTATTTGCACGTTGACAGTTCCCGTCTTTTATTTTAAGTCTTCCTTTGACGGAGCAAGCAAACAAATTTGTCATCTTTCTTGCGGTTCGTTGATTGGGCAGAGTGTTTGAAACAAACTAGTGCATCAATGAGACCATAATTATTGAAGCGTATCAAAATTCATGGAAGCAGAAGATGATAAGTACAACCTATACACATACTAGTTCTTCCTGTCCTGACAGCAATCTACTATTAATGTCAAACAATGCATGTAGTAATGTGAACTTCCATCTTTACCAAAATCGATTGTTTTGTTTGTACGCAACGAAGATTCTCAAACTTTCAATCAATTTACGTTTTCGGATTCTTTCTTTTCGGTTTGAAAATATTTATGGGCATGATGTTTCGGAAAATGCTGCATTTCCCTCGCAATCCACACATGTGTACGTTGTAAAGGATATAATTATTATACTTATTGAAGCGGAGAAAGTTATATCGAGAAATCTTCATTGTATTTTCACCGTTAAAGAAGGCATCCGAGCTTTACAGATAGCACAGTTATATAAAAATTGTAGGGAAAATTTAATTTCAAACGTTGTCCAGACATATTACATGACCTATGTGCAAAATTTTTAAGAATCGGTTACAAGAAAACTGAACCAAGGACACAGACGTTGCAAAGGAATCGTAATACTATAGCTAGCTCATCTTAATAAATGTGGGAAAGCAATATTACGTGTAAGAAGGAAGTAATATAATTCTGAATTTAATCTCTTTATTCCTTATACTAGTGGAGAATATTTCTCTATCAAAGAGCAGACTTGGGTTACTTGGGTAGTATAGCTGTGTTAGCTTTGTGTGTTCTTGCTGTTGGGCTCCCGAATCCATTTTCTTATCATAATACGCGCCAGGCTACGATATGTAATCATAATATATAGACAGCTTTCAATGTATGTACATAAAGGGAAAACAGTGTTTGAATCTACAAAAATGAAAAGAAAACGAGCAAGTTAGTTCTCCATTCTCCAGAACATTTCTTACATAGAGCTACAGCCACCTTGTTGGCTTCATCAAAGCAAAGTTTCTTTTTCCGTACAGGAACTGCAATGTAGTTTTCTCACGATGTGTTCTGTATACTTTTATTACGGCCAGACTCACAATCAGTCAGAGCATGAAGAAGAAATGAGGAAATTTCACCTACACACCGAGTCCCTCACGTAGAAAGAATGTTGTAAATAGGCTTGGCCTATACATGGCTTGGTTCTTTCTTTCTTTTCTTTTGAGGTTACAAGCAGCGGCAGAGGATTAGAAAGTAGGATCCCTGGAGAGAGTATACTACCTCTTGGTAGACGAAAGTGCATACAAATTTACTCTGTAGAGTTTTTTTCTTTTTGCTTTTCATTCAGACATGGAAATTGAACTACTGCAGATCTTATTTCCTACGAATTTATGCTCAAGAAGAAATAACTTGCCGGTTTGTTATAAAAAGTTGGGAACATATTGCGCTTGTTATATATCCCATAAAAATGCATCTTGAGTTTTTTGAGCATGTAACTCATTCATCTGACCAGGTCTAAAGAAGTGATAATGGCAGGTTTGGTGATTCATTCGCCATTCTGTTTCTTATGGCTAAAATTATGTTAATATAAATGATACTGAAATACACCACACCACTGCTAAGAAAATACGTCAAACATTCTCACATTTGGTTTCATTTTCGCAATTCGTTACTCGCTGGAGAAAATAGTTGTTTTTCTGGTTTTCATCAGGGTTGCTTTTATCATAGTCGTAACAGTTAACGAATAAATAATGACTGAACCTAACCTGAGGAATCTAATGATAACATTAGTTTACCAAAGAACAAATATGTAAAAGGACGAATGACTACATAAACAGGTAAATACATACACAGAGGTAGCTATTTCAGTAATTAAAAAGGAATTACTTACGCAACGCAATTCAATGACCAATAAACGGTGACATTTATATACTTGAACACTACCTCAGCTCGTTATTTAAACGCGCCTGATTTCATCGTATCATGAGGTCCTCATGTACAATAAGCCAATGAAGGAAAAAGAAACGCATGATGACATGATATAAGGACATTATATGCCTATGTACTTCATTGTAATAAAAAATTGACACTATAACGAGTCTATAGAGCTCTAGCGTACGCACACGCACTTCCTGAATTCACGACGTTATAGTAGATGTATGGTTGGATGAGCACGCATCTTAAGTATAAGCGGTAATGTAATTACAGTCATAAGCAATATAAAGAACTAAAAGTCATTGACGCTTTGTTTGAGATCAGTCAGCGTTCTTACTCAGATAATAAATAGGTATACATAACAATGTTAATACAGCTAACTAGAATAGAGAGATAACATTTTTTAAGGAAAATGACTTCCACTTCTCACAACCCAGAAGATATTAATCCCTCAACAAGCCAACACAGCAGGAATGCGTAAAGTTACTCTCGCAATAGTCGCAACAATCGGCAAAAAAATGATGTGGAGGAATGTTGCTTAAAGTTCTCTGCAGTCAGTGTACTCATATTCTTTTTGAAATGCCAACAATAAGTTGAAAAAAAACATCGAAAGTAGAACGGTAGCAGGATTTTACTAGAATGAAAGGCTGGTATATAAGAAGAGAGGTAGCCTCTTTGTGTGTTACATTACATCCTTGTTAAAAAAGGAAGTTGTACAAACCAGCACCTTTATACTTTTGGAAGAAAAAAAATCTCAAGAAATCTTCCATGCAGAAATCCAAGAAAAATAGGATCGAAGGAGATTTCATACATCCATTCCAAAGGCAATGTGCTCTGTGAGCATCAGAAGCAACGAGCAATTTTCACGTTTTAGATCTATCACGCCAAAACTTGCAAGAAGTTAAGTATAGAGTAATAATGTGAGTATACGTTTATGATTTGCTTTGTGCAGAGAGATATATACACACAAGCGATAATAATATATCATCTTGTATGAAGGAGCTACATCGTTCTATCTTAAATGCAGCAGCTTGCCTTATCTCATCTCTTTATGGCTTGCCTTCTCCCTCTTCTTCTCTTCTCTAATCTATTTTCGACCGACGAACATGCATGTAGCACAGAGTAACCTCAACAGCAGCAGCGCAGCGCTGCTGCTTCTGTAGTGTCACATCTTATTGCTGTAAAAATGTTGAGCGAAGGAAATCCATATAAAGTAGACTTACTCTCTCTGTGTGGTGTAGTGCAGGAGCGGTAGAATACTAGAATTCCATATAGTGCATTCATGTGTTCTACGATGAACTAGGTATACATTATAAGTGCATGTCGCTCTTTTGCATCTCTTTACATCTAATTTTGAGTGTTCTCTTATATTATTATGCCAGTATCCGCGTTCTCACCATCATGTTTTTCTTGTGAGAACAAAAATTGTTTATACATCCGTCAAGTCTATTTGAGTCCGTTGTATGGTGGTGTTCGATAATACACTTTCTCGTAGAAATTTTTGCTCACCACGCATAATCAAAGTTAAAATTCTTAAAATATTGACGAAAAGATTAAGACTTTTTTTTATCTTGGTTTCTTTAAATATTTCATTCCCTATTCATAACAGATAAAGGTTATTTTATTACGTAAGGGATTACATCTTGGTGGAGAAAATGTCATTTACTACTATTTTAAGCATTTGCCGGTTACTTCATGAGAATATTTTAAGCATAAATTCGATAACTAATTTGCTAAATATAATTTCACGTACTTACTAACTTACTGTTATAAATATATGCGTATGCCCTTTTGAAAAAGGTTAAATTTAAATTAAGGTTATTTTCTTTTGTTTTGGTAAGTTAACATTGAAAACCATTTTACCGAGTCTCAGTGTGCCACGTCAATATAGGTGATTACTTATTGATTCAAGTGGCCTGGAAAAACTCTAATGACATACTATTATAATATGTATGTATACAACACGTCTTTAAACACCGGATACGGTGTAAATTGTACACGTATACTTTCTTCGACAATTGTAGGATGGACGGGTAAAAATGACCCTGTAAAATGACAACTTTTTCTCCTGGTGTGATCTAGTACGGTATAATTTTGTCTGTGTATTGTATTGCATGACAAAGGAGAAATGATTAACAAGTCATAACTACCCCCTTGAAACAGGCGTGATGATGATGATTATGCCAATGCAATGATGCATTCTTAGCACTACTGATTTTTCTCAGGAAGTTTGCCAACATTGTTGTAATCAATGCATTAAACATATATGCATACATCTGTATTCACTTATATGCGGTATATTTATTATGTGCCATAGGCACATTATAAAAACAGGAGGTGGTGGGTAGGGGACAAAATGTCTGTCTGTACGTCCGTCCGTCCGTCCG